>CAUYRT010027468.1:0-38443 GCA_963574885.1 Lepilemur ruficaudatus | reverse complement strand
ACTGATTTCTGTACATTGATTTTGTCACTGGAGACTTTGCTGAATTTGTTTATCAATTCCATTGGTCACATGGCAGAATCTTTCAGGTTTTCTAGATATAAGATTGTATCATCAGCAAAGAGTGATAGTTTCACCTCTTCTAGCCCCATTTGCATGCCCTTGATTTGCTTCTCTTATCTGATTGCTCTTGAAGCACAGGGCTTCCAGCACTGTTTTGAATAGAAGTGGTGATAGAGGGCAACCTTGTCTGGTTCCAGTTCTAAGCAGGAATGTTTTCAACTTTTCCCTGTTCAGTACGATGTTGGCTGTGGGTTTGTCATATATCACCTTTATCATTTTTATGTAAGTCCCATCTATGATTATTTTGTTAAGTGTTCTTTCATAAAAGCATGCTGAATTTTATTGAATGCTTTTTCTGCATCTAGAACTGGAAAAGGATGAGCAAACCAACCCTAAACCCAGCAGAAAAAAATGAATAACAAAGATCAGAGCAGAACTAAATGAAATCAATAACAATAAACTATATGGAAGATTAATAAAACAAAAAAGTTGGTTCTTTGAAAAAATAAACAAAATCAACATGCCTCTTGCTAGATTAACAAGAAGCAGAAAAGAAAGGACTCTAATAAGCTCCATCAGCAGTGAAAAAGGAGAAATTATAACTGATACCATGGAAATATAAAATATCATCTATGAGTACTATAAAAATCTCTTCACACAAAAATTTGAAAAAGAGGAGGAAATGGACCAAGTCTTAGAATCACACAGTCTCCCTAGGCTCAATCAGGAAGAAATAGAATTCCTGAACACATCAATATCAAGTATGAAAATAGAAACAGGAACAAAAAGCCTTTCTAAAAAGAAAAGTCCAGGACCAGATTGTTTCACGTCCAAATTTTACCAGAACTGCAAAGAAGAATCGGTGCCTAACCTGCAGAAATTATTCCACAACATCAAAAAGGAAGAAATCCTCCTCAACACATTTTATGAAGCCAACATTACCCTAATACCAAAACCAGGAAAGGATGCAATAAAAAAAGAAAACCATAGACCGATATCCCTTATGAATACATATGCAAAAATTCTCAACAAAATCCTAGCAAACCAAATTCTGGTGCTTATCAAAGGAATAATCCATCATGACCAATTGGGCTGCATCCCAGAAATGCAGGGATGGTTCAGCATATGCAAATCTATAAATGTAATTCAACACATAAGTCTAAGTAAGAAATTCAGATCCTGCTTTAATCAGGGTTCTTCACAAAGAGATGAGAACAGATTAGGGAAGTTGACTCACTGACTGGGGAGGCTGGTGAGCCCCACCATATGGCATCTGTAAGCTGAAGCAAGGGAAGCCAGCAGTGTGGCTCAGCCATGTCTGAGGCCTCAGAGCCAGAGAAACCACTAGGGTAACTCTGAGTCTGATGCTCAAGAGCCCAGAGGAGTCTCCTGAGCAAGTCTCAGAGTCCAAAAGCCAAGGAATCTGAAGTTCTGATGTCCAAGGACAGGAGAAGGGTCCAAAGGCTCTGGAGGAGAGAGCAAGAATTTGCCTTTCTATTCAATATGGGCCCCAGCTGACTGGATATTTCCCACCCACATTGAAGGCAGATTTCCCCCACTAAGTCCACCAACACAAATGCCAGTCTCTCCAGAAACACCCTCACAGATATACCTGGGGCAGCCCTAGCCTTCAAATCAAATGCCAAACTACCTGGGTTTTTCTTCCAGCAGAACAGGGATAGGCTCAGTGCCTGCTGAAGCCCTGAGAGTAATTAATGAAATTGAGAATAAATAATGCTTTACCAACTATCTCGGTATCCCCTAATCCAGTCAAACTGACACCCCAAATCCACCAATGCACACCCATAATCCATTTAAAGTTTATTTGTATGTATGTTGTGAGGTAAAGGCCTCATTTTATCTTTTTCAAAATGGCTACAGAGAGTCCCAGCATAATTTATTTAAAAGTCCATCTTCACCCCAGCAATTTGAGATAACATCTATATCATATTCTAGATTTCCTTATGTGAGGCTAATCCTTTACTTTCTATTCTATTAAACTATTTTTTTTCTATTTTTTCTATTTCTATTTCTATTTTTCTACTAATATACTAGTACTATATCTTCCAGTTTTGTTAATGCAATTTTTAAACATAATTGAGATCATAAGGCATAAACAATTTTTAGACTGCTTTTTCATTTTACATTAGAGCAGAAATAGTCTGTAACATTTAAAATGCTTTTAGTTAAAATCATTTAAAGAAGTTTCATAATATTCTCTTATGAGTATAATTTATTTTAACATCCCTCATTTTTGGACATTTAGATTGCTTCCATTTTTTTGCTATTATAAATACTATAATAAGGAAGAATATCTGCTTTTTTATTAAACTTTTTATTTTGTGATAATTGTACATTCACATGCATCTGTAAGAAATAATACAAAGAGATCCCATGTGCCTTTTAGCCAGTGTTCCCAATTATAATATCTCATAGAACCATAGTATAATATCACAACCAAAATATTGACATTGATACAGTCAAGATACTGAATATTTTCATGACCACAGGATCCCTCATGTAGTCCTTTTACAGACTCACCCACTTCCCCTTCACCTCCCTTCCCATATACTTCCTCCTTAACCCCTGGCAACCACTACTCTGTTCATTTCTATAATTTTTTCACTTCAAGAATAAGTGAATCACACAGTATGTAACATTTTGAGACTGGCTTTTTTCACAAAGCATAATTCTCTGGAGATTTATTCAAGTGTTGTATACATTGATAGCTTATTCCTTTCTGTGACTGAGTTGTATTCCATAAAATGGATATATCATAGTTTATTTAACCATTTTTCATTGCAGGACATCTAAACTGTTTCCATTTTGGAGCTATTACAAAGAAAGCAAGATGAACATTTATTCATGCCTAGGAGTACCATTGCCAGGTTATACGGTAGTTTCTGTTTTTGTAAGAAATTGTTAAGTGTCTACTACTATTTTATCTCCTGGAAGATATGTTGTAGATGGTGTAGAATTGGTGCTCTTTCAGAATTGGTGTAGATTTCTCCAGTGAAACCATGTGGGCCTGGAGATCTCTTTGTTGAGGGTTTTTAAATTATGTATTCAATTTTCCTAATAGTTGTAGGACTATTCAAATTACCTATTTCATATCAGTTAAATTGTGGTAGTTTGCGCTTTTCAAAGAATTGGTCCATTTCATCTAAGTTGTCAAATTTATGTGTGCAGAGCTGTTCATAGTATTCTCTTACTATCCTTTTGATGTCTGCAAGGTCTCTAGTGATAGTCTGTTTTATTCGTGATGTTGGTAATTTGTGTCTTTTATTTTTTGTTATTGCTAGAGGTTTGTAATTTTTATTGATTTTTTTAAAAACACTAGCTTTTTGTTTTATTTATTTTCTTTATTGTCTTTGTTTTCATTTTTATTGGTTTCTGCTTTTATATTTACTTCCTTTCTTCTCCTAAATTAGCGTTGATTTTTCTCTTCTTTTTCTAGGCTGTTGGTTGGGGTAGAAGCTTAGATTATTGATTTGAGATGTTTGTTCTTTTTTAATCTAACAATTCAAGGATATAAGTTTCTCTCCAAGAACTGCTTTAACTGTGTCCCATAAATTTTCATGTAGTATATTTTCATTTTCATGCAGTTCAACTCATTTTTTAATTTCCATGAGATTTGCTCTTTGACACATAGGTTAGAGGTATTTTGTCTAGTTTTCAAAACAAACTTCAATATATTTTAGTAACTAAAACAGCATATAATTGGCACAAGAACAGAGACATAGACCAATGAAACAGAACTGAGAACCCAGATATAAAACTATCCTCCTATAGCCATCTAATCTTTGACAAAGCAGACAAAAACATACACTGGAGAAAAAAGATCCTTATTCAATAAATTATGCTGGGAAAATTGGATAGCCACATATAGAAGACTGAAACAGGATCCATACCTTTCACTTCTCACAAAAGTCAACACATGGAGGATAACAGACTGAAACCTAAGTCATTAATCTGTAAGAATTCTAGAAGAAATTGTTAGTTAAACTCTTACAGACATTGGCCTAGGCAAAGTATTTATGAAGAAGACCCCAAAAGCAATCAAAACACCAACAAAAATAAATAAATAAATGGGACCTGATCAAATTAAAAAGCTTCTACACAGCCAAGGAACCTATCATGAGAGCAAACAGACAACCTACAGAATGGGAAAAAAATGTTCACATGCTACCCATCTGATAAAGGGCTGATAACTAGAATCTGTATAGAACTCAGGAAAATCAGCAAGAGAAAAATCAAACAACCCTATGAAAAAGTGGGCAAAGGACGTGAATGGAAAATTTTCAAAAAAAGATAGACTAATAGCCAAAAAACGTATGAAAAAATGCTCGACATCTCTAATCATCAGGTAAATGGAAATCAAAACTACAATGAGATATCATTTATCTCCAGTGAGAATGGCCTTTATCAAAAAGTCCCTAAACAATAAATATTGGCGTGCATATGGAGAAATAGGAACACTTAAACAAGGCTGGTGGGACTGAAAACTAGTACAATCCCTATGGAAAGTAATATGGAGATACCCCAAAGAGCTGCAAGTAGAACTATCATTTGATCCAGCAATCCCATTACTGGGCATCTATGCAAAGGTAAAAAGGCACTCTCTAAAAAAAGACATATGCACTAGAATATTTATAGCATCACAATTCACAATGGCAAAGATGCAGAAACAATCCAAGTGCCCATCAATACATGAGTGGACTAATAAAATGTAGTACATGTATACCATGGAGTACTACTCAGCCACAAAAAACAATGGTGATATAGCACCCCTTGTATTATTCTCGATGGAGCTGCAGCCCATTCTACTAAGTGAAGTATCACAAGGATGGAAAAACAAGCACCACATGTACTCATCATCAAATTGGTATTAACTGATCAACACTTAAGTGTACATATAGTAGTAACATTCACTGGGGATTGGGCAGGTGGGAGGGGGAGGAAGGGATGGGTATATTCACACCTGTGGTGCACACCACCTGGCAGATGGACACACTTCAAGCTCTAACTCAGGTGGGACATAGGCAATATATGTAACCTATACATTTGTTTCCCTGTAATATACTGAAATGAAAAACATAAAAAAAAATTTAAAAAATAAAAAAAAAAGTGAAACCACACAGAGTGTGTTCTATGATGATAATGGCATCAAAGTAGAAATATTTTTTTCATGTTTTTTAACATTATCAACTTCTACTTTGATTTCACTCTGTGTGGTTTCACTTCTTTACAATATATTGAAGTTTGTTTTATGGTCCAGGATATTGTCTATCTTGGTATGTATTTGATAGATGTTTGAAAAGAATGTATTCCACTATTGTAAGATAGAGTGTTCTATAAATGCCAATTAGATCCTATTGATTGATGGTGTTGCTGAGTTATATATCTTTGTTGATTTTTTGTCTAATTTTCCCTCAATTGTTGAGAGAAGAGTGTGGCAGTCTTCAACTGTAAGTGTGGATTTTTCCAATTATTTTCTTAGTTCTATTTGTGCTTCACATAATTTGCATATATATTGTTTGGTACATACACATTTAGGATTGCTATGTGTTCTTGGTGGACATACTCTTATCATTATATAATAATTATCTGATATTAATATAGTCAATGAATTAATATAGTCCTGGATTAATATTTACATGCTACATATTTTTCCATTTTTTTGGCTTTCAACTCATTTATATCATTAAATTTTATGTCATAGTGGGGTAAGGTTTTTTAATCTGCTAGCCAATCTTTGTCTTTTAATTGGTATATTTAGATCATTTATATTTAATGTTTTATTGATGTGTCAGGGCTTAACTTTTTCATTTTATTTTATACTTTTCTGTTTTTTCTATTTTCATTTCTCTACTTTATTTTCCTTGACTTCCTGTGGATTACTTAGACTGTGTTTAGAATTATGATTTGATTTATATGTAGTGTTTGTGAGTAAATCTTTTTGATAGATTTTTTAGTGTTTGCACTAGGGATTACACTATATATACATAAATTATCAAAGTCTATTGGTGCTAACATTTTATCAGTTCCAACAAAGTTTAGAAATCTTGATGTCCCTTTATCTCCCCCTTTATAACCTAATTGATTTAAATATTTTCCAAATATACATTTTGAACTATGTCAGTGTTATAATTTTTGTTTCAACTGTCAAGTATAACTTAGAAAACTCAAAAGTAAAAGGGAAGTCTATTGTATGTGCCCATATTGTTGCTCTTTCCATTGTTCTTTCTTCATTTATGATATTCCAAGATGCCTTCTTTTATCATTTTTTTCTCCTTAGAGAACTTCCCTTCGCTATTCTTATAAGTTAGGTGTTCTAATAATGAATTCTCTTATATTTCTTTTATTTGAGATTTATGTCTTGATTTACCCTTCATTCCTGAAAAATATATATTTATTTAATTAGATTTCTGGGTTGACAGTCCTTTCCTCCAGCACTTGAAAAATGTTGTGCCACTTCCTTATGGCCTTCATGTTTTCTCATAAGAAATCTGCTCTTTCAAATTGTTTTCCCCCCCATAGGTAAGGTGTCACTTTTTGCTAAATGCTTTCAAGATATTTTCTTTTAGTTTTCAGAAATTTTACTATGATATGTGTTGGTGTAGATTTCTTTGATTTTTATCCTATTTGTGGGTCACTCAGCTTCTTGAGTATATAGATTTGTCTTACCAAATTTGGGGAGTTTCAGTCAGTATTTCTTTTAGTATGTTTTCAGCCACACTCTCTTTCTTCTCTTTTTCCATGACTCCAATAGCACAAATATTAGATCTTTATTTATAGTCTTGTAGGTCCCTGAAGCTCTGTTCATTTTTTTAGGCTATTTTTACTCTGTTGGTTAGATTGCGTTATTTCTATTGCTCTCTTTAAATTCACTGATTCTTTCCTTGGTACTCTCCATTCTTCTGTTGAGCTCATCAATTGAGATTTTTATTTCAGTTATATTTTTTAGTCCTAAATTTTCCCTTTAGTTCTTCTTAGTATTTGCTATTTCTTTGCAGATAATTTCTATTTCATTGCTGAGCTTTCTATTTTTTTCATTTGTTTCAAGTATACTTATAATTTCTGTTGAAGCATTTTTATTATGGCTGCTTTAAAGTCTTTGTTGGATAATTCTAGTATCTCTTTCATCTTGGCAGTGGTGTCTATTCATTGTCCTTTGATTAAGCTCAGATTCTTCTAGTTCTTGGTATGACAAGTGATTCTTGTGTTGAGTCCTAGACATTTTAGATATTACATCATGACACCCTGAACCTTATTTAAAACCTCTCTTTTAGCTAGCTTCCTCTGGCACTCTGAGAAGAAAATGGGTCAGTTTCAACTTGATACTGCCTGGTGGGAAAAGAAGTTTAAGTAACCCACTCAGCTTTTATTGACACTCAGGTAGATAGGCTCCTCAATAGCTCTGGGCAGGGATGGGAGTTCTGGTTCCCCACTAGGCCTCCATGTATGTGACCCTGGCTAGCATGGGTAAGAGTTCTTGTTACTGATTCCCATGTGGCCTCCACTGACACCACAGGGGGATGACCTTGTTAGCACTGGGCAGTAGTAACAGTCCTAACTCTCTGTACATCTCTTATGACTCCACCCTAGTTAGAAGCAGGAGGGGTGCCTTATTAATGTCATGTGGAAGTGAAATTTCTTGCTCCACATGTGCTCCCCCCACCAACATCACAAGGTTGGGGAAAGAGAGTTGGTTACCAACCCAGCTCCATACTCTACCTTCTCTGTAATCAGCCTGGCAGGCGCTGAGAGCCTTTCTGGCAAGGATGAAAGTTGAGATGCCCCATTTGGCCTCTTCTGGCATGGATGGAGTTGCAGCCACAGTTTATACTATAGCGTTTGGCTGGAATAGAATGGTTATTGGCTAAAATTTGTCTGTCCTGATAGGCTCACCCTTTTTTAGTCCTTTAGCTAGTGAAAGTGGGCCTTTGCTAAGACGTTTTTGTCTGTGCCTATAGGCCTTTCTAGTTACTGGTGTCTTCAGTTCCAAGTCTGAGATATACAGAGGAAAAACATAACCCAGAGAACTCACCACCATGACGTTCCTGGAGTCCAGAGGTCCCTAGGCAGTCTGTATTCTTCTCTCCACCTTTCAGAGTCTTCTTGGTTTTATATCTAATGTCCAAGGTTTTCTGTTGTACTTAGTGGAAAGGATAGGAAAAAGTGTAGCTACTCTAACTTCCCAAAAGCCTAATATTTGCTTTTAAAATTTACTATTTCTCTAGAATAAAGGCCATAAAATACAATTATTAAAGCAAAATATAGAATAATTTCAAATGCTCTTGGTATATATTTCCAAACTATTTTTAATGTATATTATTAAGTTATATGTAATATGGAATGTTTTATTGTACTATGTTCTCTCTAGCATTATATATTAGTGTTTTTTTAAGTCTTTCCTAATTTGATAGACTAAATCCAGTGTTTCATAATTGTTCTAAGTTACAGTTTTTGGTAATTAGTAATACCCTAGTCTCAGATATGATGACTTCCTTACTGGCTCCTTGGAACTGGCATTTCTGAGTAGCCACATTCTCATGTATAGGCACGGTATACTATTGTCCCACAGAATAAGCAATTCAAAGCACATATGCTTGAGGAGAGGACCTATGTTCTGCAAGTAGATAGGATGAGATAGAATTTAACATGTCAGTATTCACAACTTTCCCTTCTGCCTACTTAACTTTTTCTCCCACCCTCATGCTGAAAAGAAAGAGCCCAAAGCTGCTTAGGAGGGTTATCACAAGAAAATCAATCAGGAGAATAATTATAATACCAGGGCAGTTGTGTGCACTAAAGAAGGAGAGGGGGAACTGAATAAACAAGGTGGCATGATGAGAATGGGAGAGATGGACAGTTTGGAGTACAGAAGAGTAAGAAACTCTGAGTTTGGGGGTTGGAAGATGGAACAAAAAAAAACATTTTAATAGATGTTGCCAAGAATCATTCTTAATGTTTAAGAGAAATATTGAATAAATATCAAAATACACCTCTAGGTTTTGATCTTAAAAATGCAAAACTACTCTGGGACCAGAGTGGGCACTAGGGGGATCACACTTCATAAATATTGTACATTCATTAAACCAACCATTCCTCTAGAGTCAGGCAGTGATAGACAAGGTCAAGGGAGATGGCAAGATGGTATCTCTTAGATTAGAAAACAGAGTATCAGGGAGGCTTACATGCCACCGCTATCAAGTCAATAACTTCTTGAGCCCAGAGACTCTGTCTTATTCATAATTACATTTCCAGTCCCTAGGTCAGAGTCTCAATTCCTAGCACAAGATGGGTATTTCATAAATGTTTAGTGAATGAATGACACTTAATGAACGGATTTACCTGAATGGTTTCTGCAAATCAGATCATTCCATCCTTTCTGGATGATAACATCTCAAGTCATCCAAGATAGTCTTTCTGGGAGAAACCTATAACACAATGTTGCAAAGCCTACAATTCAATCACTGTAATTCGGACTAGACCGGCCATCATGATTATGCCTGATTTCCAGAGAATAGAAGAAAATAGATCACCAGAGAGGAGCCAACTTAGAGATTTGACAATAAAACAGGTATAGACTTTTAAAT
Source organism: Lepilemur ruficaudatus (assembly GCA_963574885.1). Taxonomy (NCBI): domain Eukaryota; kingdom Metazoa; phylum Chordata; class Mammalia; order Primates; family Lepilemuridae; genus Lepilemur; species Lepilemur ruficaudatus. The sequence goes on along the minus strand of CAUYRT010027468.1, from coordinate 28,781 downwards.
AACAGGTTTATAATAATCCTAAAAAAATAGGCTTCATCATTTCACAATGGAAAATTCTGAAACTTTGCAATGTCCAAAGATTAGATAGATGAAAGTCTAGCCCATGGAGGTGTAACTGAATATAGTTGAAAGGCTTAAGGATAAAGACAGGGTTAACTTATGCAGTTTATATTCCTGTAAATGAGATGTATTTTTATACACACCCAGAAGGAAAGTTTGCTTGTATTGGTTTATGGTAATTCTCTAGTTCACTGTAGATATAATAATTAATAAAGCACTGTATTTTGCTAAGAGGAGTTAGAGCATTATTTACACATAATTCAATAAATAAAAAGTCTACAAAATATGCTGTTTATACAGTTAGAGCCCATCACCCATACTAAAAGCCTTTGTTCTTTATACCTTCTTTTTCTAGGATAAGACTGGTTTCGCTGAACTATAGGCAAGCTAAGAAAGAAGGAAAGAGGGGAAAAAAAGAAAAAGGGAGGCAAGAGAGGGGAGGAGAGAAGAAGGGAAGGGAGGAAAAAAGGAGGGAGAGGAGGAAGAAGAGGAGAAAGGACGAAAGACATCCATTTCTGACAATACTGCAAATTAATTACACTGAATACTCCTGACAGAAGCAACTAAATCAATGGATAAAAAATACATAGAAATGCATTTTTAAACACACTGCTGAACTGCCACAAAACTATCCACAGAGTTCAAAAGTTGAAATGAAATCAAGAATCTAGGAAAAAAGTAAGCACCACTAGATTTTCCTTAAGGGCTTCCCTTGGACCCTAAAGGCTCTTAAGTTTCTGATGACCCAGAAACTTAGTATAGGGAATAAGTATAGAGAATAAAACCCTAAGCCTTCAAGGGCTCTCTTCAGAGAGAGGATGAATGAGAAATCAACCCTGCCATATACAAGGGGATAGCAAGGATTACAACTACTCTCAATTTTGGCATTAGATAGAGGAAAGAAAATGTTATCTGATGATTTGTAACAACAAGCCAGCTCTCATGGGGTTTTGATCCATATTCATACTATCTGAAAAACGTTACTGAGATAACGTTATTTAAAGTGATCTCAGATTGGTAGACACCCCAGGTCCTTGGGTGGATGAACTACAATTCTATCTGGAAGAATGCAATTTCAACCCATGCCTAAAAGAATTCTTGCAGAAAAAGTTACCAGAAACATAAAAAGCTCACGGTGGGGGGGGGGGAAGACAATAGGGCAAAAAGGCCCCCTCGCTAAGGACACCAGCAGAAATAAACAAGGGCCTGTCCACAAATGTAGCAACAAACACTTCAGATATAATTTAAATGTGGAACATAAATTACTTATACTTTATTGGATGTTTAGAAATAGAAGAGAAACTTAAAACATAAGCAGGAAAACAAGAGACTAAACAACAACCAATAAGACTTGAAAAATCCACTAAGTAAAGACAATTAAACAGCACATTAGAAACTGCCAGGGAGTGAGTAATGTTATGACTTCTGGGTAAGGAAGGGTTTCTTCCTTCCTTACATAAGACACTAAGATATAAAACCATAAGAAATAATTCTATCCTATATAGCTCCCATATAGCATTTCCTACATGCCAGGTGCAATTCTCATTACTTCACATGTATATCTCATTTAATTCTCCCAGTAACTCATGGGGGTAGACATTATTTTCTTTTATTTTGAGACAGAGTCTCGTTCTGTCGCCCGGGCTAGAGTGCCATGGCATCAGTCTAGCTCACAGCAACCTCAAACTCCTGAGCTCAAGAGATCCTCCTGCCTCAGCCTCCCAAGTAGCTGGGACTGCAGGCATGCACCACCACTCCCGGCTAATTTTGTCCATGTATTTTTAGTTGTCCAGCTAATTTCTTTCTATAGTTTTAGTAGAGACGGGGTCTCGCTCTTGCTCAAGCCGGTCTCAAACTCCTGAGCTCAAACGATCCACCCGCCCCGGCCTCCCAGAGTGCTAGGATTACAGGCATGAGCCACCACACCCAGGCTGAGGTAGATGTTATTATTATCCCCATTTTGCAAATGAGGAATCTGAAGCACTGGGGCATTAATTAGCTTGCCCCAAGTCATACAGCTAGCAAGTGGAACTGCTGGGATTTGAATCGAGGCAGTCTGGGTCCAGAGCCTGTGCCCTGGAGGAATGATTTATAAAGTATACTAATTAAAAACTTTTTATCAAAAGACACCATAAAGAAAGCTAAAAGACTCTAAACACAAACCAGGAGAAGCTATTTCACCATATTTAATCACTAACATATTCATGCCAGATTCTGTACTAAACTTCTCAAGCCAACACTGGCATTGAGCCACTTATGTCCTGCTGGTCATTTTCCAAGTAATAGCCTAACCTCATGGATATCACCAAGGATTAGTTTCCACAACTCCTCTCATTCAAGTTTAATTTCCCTCAAAATCATTTACCTGAGATAGAGTTATGTTATTGTACATTCTGGCCATTACCAATACCCTTTGTCTTTGAAAACCCTTGTCCTCAAGTTTTCTTTAGAACTAACACAATGAACAAATTTCTCAAAGCTCTAAAGAGGCTTGTAGTGATGTTTTAAAGCTCTAGCTCCAGCACCCACTCGCTTTGTGGATGTGGATAAGTTACTTAAACTCTTGATGCCTCAGCTTTCTCGTGTGTAAAATGAGATCATTAACATCCACCTCATGGTAGCACTACCAGAATTGAGTCAGACAACGTAGGTGAAAGGGTACATCCTGGTAGTCCCTCAAAAGATTATACACATTGAGTTACCATACAACTATTGGTGATTCTACTCCTAGGTATTTACGCAAAAGAAATGAAAACATATGTGCACACAAAATTCGTTCACAAATGTTCATAGCAACAACATATATAATAGTCAAAAAGTGGAAAGAACTCAAATGTCCACCAACTGATATGGAACATTATCCAGCCATAAAAAGGAATGACGGTCTGATTCATGCTACAACATTGATAAACCTTGAGAACACCATGCCATGTGAAAAGTGCCAGACACAAAAGGCCATGTACTAAACAATACCATGTATATAAAATGTTCAGAATGGACAAATCCACATGGATATAAAATAGATTAGTGGTTGCCGGGGGCTTGGGAGAGGGAAGAATGGAAGGTAAACCTCATACTACTGGGTATGAGGTTTATTTGGAGGTGATTAAATGTTCTGAAATTAGATATAGGGATGTTTACACAATTATTTGAATATACTAAAATCCACTGAATTGTAGACCCGAAAAGTATGACTTTTACAGTATATAAATTATATCTCAATAAAGTTATTTCACAAAAAGCATATTTACAGCTTTTGACACACAGTAAGTGCTCAGTAGCTACTATTATTTTTAGTCTGTATAACAATCCATATGTCTTCTAGCATTCCTAAATTGTTTTGACCAGTTGAGATATTTTTCCAATTTAAAAAAACCACCAAAACATAGTTCCAAAAAAAACCATACGCAAGGAACAGGATAGAGGGCTTGAGAGGAGAGCCCAAGAAGACCCTTCTTAGGGGAAACAAAGACACAGCTATGCTCTGGTATTTGGAATTTGAGAGGATCCTTAGGTACAGTAAGCTCCAGAGCTATTAACAGACTGTAAGGACTGCCTTATGGATATGAACAGCAGGTGTCTGCCTCCACAGTAATTATGATAGCAATAAATTAAACTAGCTAGCATTCATTTTCCAGCTAGATGCCAATCATATCCATTGCATTGTCTCAATCTTCACCACTCACCTGTGACTTGGGTTCTATTCTTATCCCCATTTTGCAGATGAGAGAACTAAAGTAGAGAATACTCATCTCCAGAACCAATGTTCTTAAGGATTGTCATGCCTCCTCCCACAGAACCTTGAGAACTGAGGAATTCCTCTCATATTTGATAGTCATCATAACAGATAACACATGTAGGCTTACTAGAGGCAGTATTCTAAGTGTTTTACAAATATTAATGCATTTAATTCTCACAACCCTCGGATGTAACTACCATTATTATCTCTATTTTCAAATGACACAAATGAGGCACAAAGAGGTTAGGTGACATACTCATGGCCATACCATATGTAGGTGGCAGAGCTGTGATTTGAATCCATATGGTCTGACCACTAGAGTCTACCCTCTTAATCACCCTGATGTGTTTGCTTCTCTAGCTGATGCATATAGTATTGGCTACATACCAAAAACTTGTCTAAGCCTTCAAAATGAATTATTTTGAATCTTCAAAACAACACCGTGAGGTAGGTATTATTATGAAAAATGTATTTTAAAGTAGCAGAAAATGAGTATAGAGGATTAACTACTCTGCCCAAGTTTATTCAATGAATAAGTTTCAAAGCCAAGGCAATTTGATTTATACCAAAGTGATTTGACCTGGGAGTCCAGGCTCTTAACCACTATTCCATACTCCCTCAGTGGTAAATGAAATTCCTGGAACTGGTGACAGTGTTTACCATCATGCAATTAGAGATAAAGCTAAGACTAAAATACTCAGAAAGTTTTAAATGAAACAAAATAACACAAACAAGCAAAAAGCAAAACAACCTTTACCCTGCAGGGTTATGGGATCATTGGACAATATCAGAGGTTCCTGGAATGGGGTGGGGAAGATATTTGATTCTCCAAACATCATGCTTTTATTATATCCTGAGATCCTCCATAGAACATACCCATTCTGCATTCTAAAAGCTGATTGGTTAAGGTGGGTCATAAGCCCAGTTCTCTCCCACTATCCAGGAGCCTTCCATTCCATGTGTCCCCAAAGTCAAATGACACAAAGCATGTCCATCACCAGCTACAGATTTCCAAGGCTGTTCAGCCCCACAGCTTGTACTGCTTTGAAAACAGCCTATGCAAACCTCCTCTGTGTTGTTCAGAGAATATCTGCCCAAAGAAGACAGGGGACATAGTTCCACTTCCTTGCCTTGACACTTGAGAGCAGCCATTTTTACTCATTTGTAGAGTTGGGGAAGCTATACACTTAAAGCTGTTACTCTCTTGTCTAATAATCCAGCTTCAGATATGCCCAAGCCCAGGGCTGCTTCCTCAGCTCTCCACATTGCTGCCAATACTGGGGCTATTCCTTGCACGTCCACTCCCAGAGCTGAACGTGACTGGAAGAAATACATACCATGGAGGGTGTTTGGATCTTTCTTAGCACCATAGTTACATGTTTGTTTGGGAGAAGACTGACACTATTGATTAAAATGAAGTCTTTGTATTATCTATGAATATCATCCAGGGCTTTGAAGAACAGCCGTGTTGCAACTTGCCAGTTTGCATCCATCTGAAATAAATTACAGATGGTACATCTGTCCTCATGAGTTATTAGTTACATTCACGTGCATATATGTCCTAAAAATAAATACATAGTCTCAGAACCACATACATTCCCAGCAGTGACACAGATTTACACACCAACATCAGCAACTTTGTAAGGAAGCTTTATCCGTCTCATCATTTTTTTTTTCTTGGTGCCAGCAGAGATTCACAAGTAGCAGTCAGCAGCAGCACTATCAAAATGTATTTTTAAGCCTATTGTGTTGTTTTGACAAACTAAACAATTAATTAACAGCAATCTAGCAAACACATCTCCACTTACAGCTTAGAGTGAGAGAAACACACAGATCACCATAATCGTTCTATAGTCACCATTACTGCAGAAGAATACTGCCTAATTAATTATAATTGATCACAAAGATTAGATTCAAATTCCACTAGCAGGGCATAAAAAGTCCAAATAGAGGAAATAAATCAGAAAACTATTCTCTGAATCCATAATGAACCAATAAGCTTCAGAGATAAACAGATTTGTTTTAATTGTAGCTTTTAAAAAATAATTTAAGAAAATTTGGAGATCTTTGGAGAGAGAATACAGAGTAGAAATGGGTAGAGCCCAAATCAGGGAAGCATGGGTTCAGGTGAATACTGATGATCTGGTCTCTGACTCTTTGTAAAAGAAGCTGTCAAGTATCCACCAGGGTAGGGATTAGGTACATGATTTGTGTGTCATGGCTACAGAGGTGGCCTTGATGGAAACTTCCTGTTAATCATATTCTCCCTGATCCAAAGACATGTCCTCAGAAGCTGGAAGACCACACAATTTTCTCTTCCCAGTTCTCACAGTGAATGTCTACTTTCCTTACCCAGCACCCATTTCCTCTACCTCTGACCATATAGTCTCCTCCCCTAGCCATGGGTGTGGACATGGGATCTGGACAGTGCCTTCCCCTCAACTCCCTACTCCCTCACCCCAATACAATGTTTGAGCCAAGGAGAGGACTTGAGACCCAAATTCTACCCACCAAGAGCCTTCTGAAAGACTTATAAAACTAGATCTGGGAGAGAGGAACTCCATCCCATACCCAACCCCCTTTCTTCTTTGGCCACAATGCTACAAAGCAGTAAACTCCATGACTAAGGTGACAGTAGAGATGGAGGGTGTGGTCCCCAGCTCCAGCCAGTAGGTCTTCAGCACTGGCCTGGTTTCTGAATGCTCATGCAGTTTGTCTTTCCAGAGACTCCTTTTTGCTTTAAATAGTTCAAGTTGGTTTCTAAGAGAGTCCTAACACTCTGCTACCTATGTTAATTAAGTCCAGAAACTCCCCACTTAAAGAGGTGTCTATTATAGAAATAGCCAAATATAGAATTAGGACAATTCTGGATCAGAGGGAAGTTTTGCACAAAGTCTTGGCTTGGATGCTGGAGTTTCATCTTCTATATGGGCTACACCAAAGCTGCAGGTCTTAGAGTCAGGCCTGGGTGATAGAGAGAGCATGAGCTTTGCAGTGAAAGCTACAATCTGGTTACAAGTTGTGACTTCTTGGTCTTAACCAAATGTATTAAGCTTTCTGAACCATAGTTTCCTCATTCATGAAATTGAAATAATGATACCTCATTGGGGTTGGTGAGAATTAAATGACATAATGCATTAAAAATTAACAAATGACAGCATCTGGAACAATACATATAGACTCTCAGCTTACATGTGGTATCAGTCTGCCATTATTGTTGCTTTCCCTCTCTCCCTTGACAACTAAGCACAACAATACACAAACCCTCTTTCTCATGGTGCAAGGGAACATGGCAAATGAATAATTAGGAGCTAAAATCCTAACCATCTATAAAATATTAAAATCTGATTTTAGCTTAGAGCTTGTTGGATGTGACAGATATACCAGAAAGGCTCATGCATTTATTAATATAGTTGGTTGTATTAATAGTGGCCTCACTAATTTAAAATAACTTGGGAGAAGGTTCATCCCAATTAAGGGATACTTTTTAAAAGTACACTTTAATTACTTTCAAACATATGCAGTAGATGAAATAATTCTGAAAATTGCCTCGGAGAATCTATGATGTGATGTAGTGACAAAAATGATTTATAATTGGTGTATCAAAAGTTAATACAAAAAATATCAGGTTAATTACTGTCATCTGTCGTAGAACAGAAAAGGTCTTAGCCTTGTCCCAGAAAAGCTGGCTTCTCCACATCTTTATCTATAAAATGGGAATAAAAATGCCTAAGACATGGGATTTCTATGAGGCTTAGAATTAAATAGAGTGAGAACAAAACTAGAAACCCTGTAAGGCAGGGCTTATATACATCTGGCTCACAATGGTATTCGAATATCCAGCACAGTGCCTGATACCTACCATGCTCTCAATAAATATATAAATAGAGGAATGATTGTGCAAGTACATCATATAGAGCTTAGCATGTAAAGTATCAGGACTTGGCATTTCAGGAGGTAACTAACTCTGTGTCTCTAGCCCTCAGGTGATCACTCAGGCCTTCATACAGAATCTTTAGGGTCTTGCTTTTATCCACACTGGCGACATTGACACCCATTGGAGGTGTCCCCGGCAGCCTCACTTACACCCCATGAGCTTGCCATTTTGGCCGCATCTTTTCTGGACCAGGCATGGGCATTTAATCCAAGAAGAACCAATCATATTTGTCCAACTTAAAATTTAAAACTAAGCTTAGGTAGTGTAGCCCTTTGCAGGTCAGTTGCTAGAATAGTAACATGTAAACCAAGGAGCTGTAACAAACCATATGCCATCATGTGGATCAGCAAAGTAAGTTAAGGAAAAGCAAAGTGGCTTTCAGAAAGAGAAAATATTCCATTCCTTAAAGATCCCAGTTAAAGTCTAACTGCTCCCCTATCTTTGGGATTCATGAGATGCTCTCCATATGCTTATGATAAATTATCTCTTTGTGCTAGCTTGGGATGTAGGCAAAATAACTTTAATGCAACATGGAGGGATAAGGAATCAGTTTTTGAAAAGGCAAATAAATTATCAAACGGTAAACTCTCTTTGCCTGAAATATATTTTTTTAATCCCCAGTTTGTGGCTCAAGGTAAGCTTGGGTTCATGATAGAAGACTTATATTTGTGCTGATTGTAGGAATGGCTAATAAAACATTTTTAGAACTATCTGACTGTAGTATTACACTTTGACTTATATTACCTGATTTTTTAATATTTTATTTCATGTTATCATTTGTAACAACTATTTTCATTAATACTGTACAGAAGAGGTCACTGAGCCTAAGAGAGAATAAGTGGCTTATCCAAGATTTTATAGTCAGCAAAAAGCAAGAAACACAGCCTAAGTCTGGCCATTCTATCTGTAAATACCATGTTCTTTCGATACCAAGCTCAAAGATGGAAAGGAAACTTACATGGGTATTTTGCATTTGAGGGCAATGGATTTCAATCATTTTAGTAGGGCGAAATATTTTTTAAGTCAAAAGATTTTAAAGATCTACACTTGAGAATAGGCATACTTTTTATATTCACCAAATGAAAAAAAAATTAATGAGAAAAATTATAATAATGTCAATGTTTTAAAAATAAATTTGTATGTTATTTACCAATAGAACAAATTGGAAATTTTGTATGTTTATGTATGTTGGGAGGGAAGGATTAAAAGAGAAAAAGCAAATTGAGCAACCACCTTATTTTTAATTTATTCTAAATATAGTGGTTGGTACACATAAGGATTTGGAATCTCTAGCATTAAATCAAGACCTCCAAGGGAATCTTGGCCCTCAATATAGAAACTACTCTGATAGGGACAACTGATTGTTTCTTATTTTAGACATTTCTGAAGAGGTTAATTTTAGACACTTCAAAAATGGTTTCATTTAGTAAAAACTATCTAGAAATAGCCTTGCTTTGCCTATCTCATCCTTGGTTTTGGAATTTTCTTGGAGAGGTGGAGAGGTGGGAAACTTGGGTTTGGTATACCAAAGTTTGGTCTCAAAAACAAAAGCCACTCAAGGTACTGTAAATAAGAAGTGACTCCACACATGAATTAGAGGCATACACAATTTTTGTTAGGTCTACAAGAGTAAAAGTTAAGAAGGTCACTGCCATTTTTTGGAAACCCCAGGAGTGCACGAATCACAGGGAAGCTGTTACCAGTGGCCACAGCTGCCTGCAGTACCACATGGGTGATTCCCAGGAGAATGTCAAGAAATACTAGCTAAATCCTACATCTGCAACTGCTGTGTCTATGCACCTGCCCACAGTTGCAGCCAGGGAATAAGGGCTTCCTCTTCTCTACTGCTGTGAATATCATGGGAGTGCTTGTCAATGGCAGACGATAACCTGGATTTATGCTGGCAAGGGATGATGGGAAATGCAGTTCTCAGTCTTCTTTCCTGTGATTGTGTAATGGAGGCAGGTTGACGCCGATTTGATAAATAGATAATCCAGTACAATCCATCCCTATTCTCAGTTTAAATCCATAAAATCTTTTGAACCTGTATTTACCTTTTAACCAACATTAGCAATAATTTTATGGGTATACCTAATATAATGTATTTACTCTCATATAAATGTAGGTGAAAAGTGGAGACTCAAAGTCCCTTCAGGAACTGTAGCCATCTTTGAGTAATGTCAATTTCTCTTCTGCTTTAGTCGCAGCCCTTATTTGATAGCGAGTAAATTAATATGCTGAAATAAAAATGAATAAAAAATTAAAAAATTAAAATTAAATTACAAAGTTAATCACAACTAACATACCTTATGTAGGGAAAAGAGAAGAGAAATTAGTGTGTGTGTATGTGTATGTACATATTTATTTATATATATGTATGTAACAATATATATGCATATATAGTTGTATATATTTATATATCAAAGCAAGAAAAACACGCATAGCTAACATGTTCCTCATTTTTGCAATCAGTTACAAGGCCATAGTTAGACCTTAAACTGCCTTCTTCTATGACCCATACCATGTTCCCTTTATAACCAATCAATCAGCACATCTAAGCTAGCCATAGCTATTTATCCACTAGAATGATTCAAATCTTCACTCCTGAAAGTTCCCATATTGGGTTGCTGTAGACTTCTACCAACTTCTATCCTTGAATATATGGAATGCACACCAATAAATCCCCTAGGCTCCATACACATTCCATTTTACCTCCCTTATGTAATAGCAATCCTATTTCCCACTCATTATCAGAATCAGTCACCAGTAATACTGTAACTCCCTTCATTTCTCTGATTCAGTGGCATGAGAAATGCCTAAAAGGCCAAATTGTTGTGTCAACTTTCAATATGAACTAATGTGGTACCCCCCTGATGAAAGGGCTCCTTATTTAGGAACTAAGACCTCTGAACTAGCGCAGTCCAAACTGTAGGGTCAGGAAACAAATTGGTTTTCCAGACCCATATATTCTATCAATGGGATAAACGGTATCATACACAGGTTCCTGGTTTTAAGTATTTACTGCATCTGCTTCTGAGTGAACGATGGGCCAGTGAATCCCATGAATGCGACTCCTTTTCTCACTTTCTTTTTACTTATTTTTTTGGCTACAAAATAAAATTCTTTGGTCAGAATAAAAGTATTTTGTGTGATACTAAGACAGTGAATAATGCATTCAATAAGTCCACAGATGGTGGTACTGGCAGAGGCATTGCTGACAGAGAAGGCAGACCCATATCCATATTATGCATCTATTCCAGGAAGAAAAAAAAAAGCTCACCCCTCAATGATGGAAAGAGTCCAATGTAATCAACTTGCCACCAGGTGGCTGGCTGGTCCTCCTGAGCAATGTTGCCCATATTGGGAGCTCAGCTTTGGTCTCTGCTGTTGTTGACATGTTGACATGCTGAGCACTCAACAGTAGCAACCAGATTAGCCTTGGTGAAGGGGAATCCATGTTGTTGGGCTCATGAATAATATTCGTTCCTGTTAACATGGCCACTTTGGTGATGAGCAATTGTGGAGTGGCTCGAGAAAGAGGATGAAAGCCATCCACAGAACAGGTCATCTAGTCCCTGATTACTGAGAGTCTTTTCTGCATCAGATGCCCTTTGGTAAGCTGTCCCATGGGTGATGATTACCCTTAATTCTATGCCAATCCCCAAAGGTCCATCCACATACCTCTTTCTCAGAGCTCCCTGATCCCAAGTCTCTAATCTGAATCTTACCAAGTCCCTGACCATCAAGCCAAATGGCCCACTTGCAGCTCCACTGCTTTGGAGCTTTGCAGCCCAACACTTCAAAGCCTTCTCTTGGTCTAGGTACCAAAACTGGCAGACTTATGGATTATTAGGTAAGTAAGTCAAAGTATCACTTTGAATTGTATTCGTGGAAGTTAACCAATGTTGCACTTCTTTCTTAGTGACCAGGGATCCAAAATGTAATACCTTCTCTAACACTTTAGAGGGGGTAACTCAACACTCAAGACTATTGAACTCCTATAAATCACTCTAAAATAATGAGCCCAGAATTTTCATGGGAAGGAGCCCTACACCATGCCCACCTGTGCTGATGATGACATCTAGAATATTTTCTACTCATTGGAGCAATTCATATAATATGACTTCCCTAGAGGTAGCATCAGTTCAGAGCTGAAGTCTAGGAATTACCAAAAAAAAAAAAAATGGGTTATTTTACTTTCCAAGACTGTAGAAACCTTGGAAAATGGCTGCATGAGCCTGTGGGGAGGGTAGGACTACTTACAATGCACATATTGTGGTAGTGCTATAGTGTTTCTTCCTCAAGGGGAAACTGCCTCCCCTGCATTCAAGCATCTTTGGGTCTGTAAACTAGATCCAGTCTGGAAACTGTATGAGAGAACTTTAATCACAACTTTTATGACACAAGTCAGGGCTCTCTGCTCAGCAGACTTATGATTTTTCAATTATTCAGAACAAATAAGACTCTATTAGGTTGCCTATCTATTTCATCCCTAAAGATATCAAGACTGACTACCTATCCACCCATTTTTCTGTATGGGAAATAATTCTGATTATTATTCTGGCCTTGCATCTCATTATCACAACCATGCATCCCTTGTCCTTGGTGGTTAAGCATTACTATTTGTCCTCTGTCATTCCAGGATCACAAATACCCACCTATTTAAGGGAGCACATTTGAATTATGGCATCTCCCAGCACCATTCTCTGCCTGTAGAGGAAAGCCATTGAAGAGCTTTTCAAAGACACTGGTGTTCTCCTCACCAATGCTTTTCTCCACACCTCAGTGGAAAGAATGCTATCTAGGCTCTCCCAACCAGGTAAGTAAGAGGGTCATGCATGATAAAGTTAATGGAACATTTCTATCTTGCTAAGTCTTTACATGCCTCTACATTTTACCCAGGGAAGCCAGGCTTCTCAAATTCATTGAACATAAGCCACAATTGAGTCCAGGTTTAAATTTACCAAATGAGCAGAACTAGTTTCAATTGTTTCAGATAAAACATTGGATCTATTTTGATAAATTCAGCCCAATCCAATACTGTATTATTTTCTCCTTAGCCTAACACTCATAGAATCTATTAGTAAAATCTTCTTTTGGTGAATATGCTATCTCTTCCAAGTTTAGAAATCCAATACTGGTTTGAGTCTGGAAGCAACAAGAAATGGTAGGGGTGAGCCTTGAGGATAATTAGCTTCTCCTAATTGCTTGAGGTAATTTTATTGCAGGGTCTTTAAGAATGAGGAGACAAGACCTGCAAGACAGAAGAAGGGACCAATTCTTTGGACAACAGAGTTCAGGATTATTTCGGGTTTGAGGTCCAAATATTCAACAGAATCCCTCCAAATGTACCATTCTAATTCTAGGAGTCCCACACCTTCATTAATCTCCCTGTGCATTGAGAAGCATCCATCCCACGGTCCTACAAATAATCTTTTCCATAACATTCTATTACAACAGCCACTTTGTCTCTCAAAGCCTTATCTCAAATTGACACTTAATTGTGGGCAAATATAAATGAAAATTTAATTAAATTTTTATCACCACATGCCACGGATTACCATTTTTCCAATTTTTCCTGGCACTGGAGTCATTTCTCCTTTTAAGTCTAACTAAGTTAGATAACCAATCCCATATTCCACATTTGACGTTCTGTTTCCTGGAACCTACACTGGTACCAAGAAATTTATCAAAGAGGGTTTGGTCAGTGTGACAGTTATTTTTATGTGTCAATTTGGAGGCTGTCTTTGGACAACATTAACATTTAAATCAGTACATTTTGAGTAAGCATATTTCCCTCCATAATGTAAGTGGGCCTCATCTACACTGTATCAAAAAATAAGACCAGCCTGCCCAAGCAAGAGGCCCACAAGCAGACGACTTTCAGAGGTTACCTGCATCATCAGCTTTCCTAGGCCTCCAGGCTACCAGCCTTTGCAATGCAGCTACACCATCAGCTTTTAAGAGTCTCTAGTCTGCCAGCCCACACTGCAGACTTTGGATCCACCAGCCTCCATGATCACGTGAGACTTTTATATTAAAATTTTTTCTTTATGTACTTCTATATATATATACATGTCCTATTGGTTCTGTTTCTGTGAAGAACCCTGAAGAATACACTCAGGAAATCAGAAGCTACCCTAGACATTTCAAGCAGGAGGAAATTTAACATAGAGAATCAGAAACTTACACAACTATTATAAAGGTTGGGGGGTTTAAAGATCAGGAAGGCTGGTGCTGACTTTCAGATAATCTAGAAGTGCAAGAATCACAGGGAAGTTGCTGCTAATGATCTCAGCTGCCTACAACACCAAAGAAGGTGATTCTGAAGAGCATGCCGAGAAGCCACTGTCATATTCCTATGCCTGCATCTGTTAAGGCCCACACACATGCCCTCAGCTGCCTCAGAAACTCATGCCTGTTCCTTCACTTCCACGTCTCATATAAGTACCTCTCATTGGCCAAATCTAGCACACAATCTACTAAGAAGGGAACCTGGATAGTACATAGTTCTAAAAAATCTGAATCATGGGATCAGGGTAGAGGGTGTTATGGGTTATTCATGTTAATGGAAAAGCTGTTGACCAATTAAATTTAGCAGAGTTTATTTGAGCAAAGAAAAATTGATGAATTGGGCAGCACTCAGAACCAGAAGAGGTTCGGAGGACTCTACCCTGCAATGTGGGCAGTGAATATTTATAGACAGAATATAGAAGTATAGAGTTTGACTGGTTACAGCTCAAGGTTTGCCTTATTTGGACATGGTCTAATCAGTTGGCAGCCCATGATTGGCTGAAGCTTGGGTACTTGTAACTGGCTGAGATTTAGTTGTTTTTTATTAATATATTCCTCAGTTAGGTTTTCAGTTGGTTTACATAATAAGTCAGGTTGTAGTTCCTTAAGTGGAAGCTCAAAGTACAGAGACAGCCTCAGGCTAAAGACCTTCTGCTTATTTAATTTAACACTGCCGAGTTTCAGAAGGGGCAAAGATGCTATTGAGTTGGCAATAGAAACACAGAGCCTATAATGTGCTTAAAGAATGCAGGATTCTTGAAACAAAGCACAGCCCAGAGCATTTCCTAAGCATAAGTTACAGGAGCATAGAAAGAGCTAAAAGAAACCTTAGCAATCATGTGACCGGCTCCTCATATTCTAATAAAGAACTAATCACCAGAGAGAGTATGAAACTTTCCTAAGGTCATATTGTTAATTATTGGCATAGTTAAGATTTGAACCCATAAACCACTCAGAATTCTTTCCACCACTCATGGGTTGTATTTTGAGTTACTTTCTGAAGTCTCATCAAAATCATAAGTTGTTCTTTCCCAAACACCATGCTCCTGGAGTCTCTATCCTTCACCCCAGCAAGTTGCTCTACTACTCTGAACAAAACACCCGCTACCCTATGCATTTTAACAAGTTTCATTGTAAAGATTAAAGCACCCAAAGCACCTTTAGTGGGACAGGATCTTGGTTTATGAAAGATTGAGATACCCAAACAGATCTTCTTTTCCAGTTTTAAAGAAATAAGGAAGGATCTTTATTTCTTTTTTCTTCTAGCCTCTGCTTTAGGAACCAGGTCCTTTGTTCTTCAGAAAAGAACATTCTCTCCTCTAAGGTAAAACACACCTTCCATTTACCTACACAAACAAATCAGACCCTACAGCTGCCCTGGACTCTGCCCGTGAAATCTCTGTAAGCCAGGCTTTTCCTTGGTCTTGGTCTGTAACCACCCTAGTAAGCACTGCAAGCCTTCCTCTGAGTCTCAGATGCTTTGTGTGTTCCCCTCACAAATCTGTTCCCACAGCTTCACCATCCTGCCTTATTATCTCTGCCCAGATAAACATTAGCATAGCATATTACCATATCTAAAATCCAGTCATACTTCAGTTTCTCTAATTTTAGGTTAGGCTCCCTTAATCCTTTGAAGAGAGGAAATTTGGCAACATTTCTCTCCTTTGGTAAGAAGAGTAGGATTGTGATATTGCCAGGCATACAGAAAGAATAAGATAGCTGTGCTAAATCCTGCTTTGCCAGGGACCTGTACCCAACAGCCCTTGGGAAGGTTCAAAGGAGCCTAGGGAGTAGCAGACAAATGAGAAGCATAGTCACAGCCAGTCTGGTCCTGCAATGCAAGGCCCTCTGGAAAATCAGGGCCGGACATTGAGACTTAGCACGAGGGCCCAGTGAAGTCTCCTGCTCTGCCCCGATATCTAAAAGCTAAACCCTTACTTTTTCTACCTGGACACGTGAATGACCTTGCCTCAATGGCACATGTGCAGAGACAGAGAGAAATGGAATGTCCCAGGAAAAGTTCAGATTCAACTTTTCGACCAGCGTCATGACAGGAGGGAGTAAAAGAGACAACACAGTATGTGAGTGCATGGCTTGGCTCCCACCTGCTGCTACAGGAAGCTTGGAAACCTGACTAGTCTGATTAGCTGCTCCTCTTCCTTAGGGTCGATGGGGCAGCACCAGGAAGGAGCTGGGGAAATAAAGGTCTAGTGGGGGTAGAGCAGCTGAATATTTTGCCTCTACAGTGTTCTCTTGTGTTGAGGAACTCATCTTCTTACCCACAGAGCAAAGGTCAGGGGTCTGGATGAACTGGGTGCCGTGAGTTTAGTCTTTGCCAGACATATCTCCCTTCTCCCTACTGCATAAACCACCATGTCTTCTCTCTTGCCAGGCAGTTGCTGGAATAAGGTGACTTGGCTGCACTCAGGGTGAGTATGGAGTGCCTGCCAAGGCTTATTCCTGATTCCTTTCCAGAACTTGTCCATTTCCCAATAGAACAAATACCAAAATAGATTTTTAAAAAATTTCACAACTCTCTAACTGACAGGAAGAGAAAAAGTCCTTGTTCAGCTTAAAATGTTTTTGCATAAGAGGCTCCAGAGAATTCTTGAAGAAATTGGCATTGGCCATGCATAGGCCAGAATGTATGCTTTCCAATTATCTGACATTCTCTTCCAACACATCCAGGGCACTCTCTGCATCTCATTTGCATCAAATTCATTTTAGCACATTTCTGATTACTACTTTGTTATTCCCTTTTCCATCCCAAACTTTCAATAATAGAGGTTTATTATCTTAAGTAATTCCTAGGCTTTTAAGTAACCTTGGCTTCCACTACCCCTACACTCCTGCTCCCCACAAACCACTCCCCTTGCCTCCACCTCCCACCATACACACCTAAGTATTCCTCATTACCACTCCTATTATTGGCATGAAGTATTTCATATAAAATCATCAAAACTTGGACAGAAGCTGTCAGTCATAGAAAGGTGATCCTCAAACTTGCTTAGGAAATACTCTTTTTTTCCATACCCACTATTCCTGATGTCAAGAGAATCAACTCTTTTATATAATCCTCAATAAAATAGTATGGTTTCTTGTATTGGTGATCACTATCACAATGGTGAAACATACCCTGAGACTTTGATGACCAGGTCAAAGATTAAAAAGCAGAAGAAAAAAGACAAGGGCAGAAGAGAGAATCAAACAGGGCAAGAGAGTAGAGAAAGAACATGGAACAGGATCGAGAATAAGAAGAATTGGAAGGGGCCCCATGATTCCTTCCCAGCATCCCCCAAGGTTTAATGTTCCATAGTTGGCATGTTTACCTGCCTTCCGATAGATTTATACAAGACAGCAAACAGCAGGTCATATGTCCCTGGAGCTCACGGCAAGCTCTGTAGAAAAACAGATCAAGTAACCAAGGACAGTAAGGCTGACCCACAACATTTGAATGGCCACAGTCCTTCAAATTCTAATTTGTGAAACCTCATCAGTTATTCATGACCCTGTGTTGCTCCCATCCCCAAATCACCTCTAGAGTTGGAAGTTTTTTAACAACCTAACTTTCCTGTGCTCATTGACCCACATGGAGTTTTTACCATGTATGGAGAACTCCCCACTGAGAGGGAATTACCAAGTTCACACGGAGAGGTTAACCACCATGGGGAAAGGCTAATGGTTCCTGCTGCATCTTTCATACCCAGACTCTAGAACTGAGACTAGAGGAGTGAGCAACTTAGACGATGCCAGACAGGTGAAAAATGAGTTGTGAAGTCTCCCCTGCTGGAGAGGCGAGGCCTCTGGTTAATTCATAATGGCACAGTTGATGCGATCTCAGGAGGAGGTTTGCCCCACTAATCCCTCAGGAGAAAACTGTCCATGTATAATGTCTTCACCTCATTAGAGTTTCAGTTCATTTATTAAATATTGAACACATCAGATGGTTCTCTTTGGTGTGGAGGAGCAGAGTCCTTGTTCTTAGAGGCAGATGCTATGTATCCTCCTGAGAAAGTCCAGTTGGCTATGCTAATTGCTAACAGATTTCTCACACACTGTTATTTCTTCATCTGCCCAGGAAGTACATGCTGCACCACAGGAGATGTGGGACAGAATTGGTTGCTAGGAGCCTTAATGATAGCAGCAATTAATTATTCACACCAGTGAAAGAAAAAAACTTAATAATCAGCCCAGCAATAGAAACTACTTTGGAAGTTGAATAAGATGGGAAAGAAACATAGAAATCCTGATCACTTCAGCTGTCCGTGGATCCTTAGGTGGGAACATACTCTATGGCAGAACCAAACCAAAAAGGACCTAGTCTATGATCCTCATTTAAAGATATGGAGCACTGAGACCTGAAAGAAGGAAGTAACTTGCCTAAGGCACAAAGAAAGTGAATGGCCCTGAGCTCTTACTATGTGCTAGGTTCTAAGAATTTTATATCTATGTACTCACTTAATCTTAAAAACGCTGCAAAGTAGGTACCTGACAGTGAAGCTTGGCTGATTACCAGTTACACCAAAGGTGCCAGTAATGTCCTGCTTATGTGGAAATCCACTTCAGAGAACTTTCCCCTACTTAAATATCTACAGTCTGTTTGCCCTTTCCCCAGACACCTGAACCAGTGTATGTCAGACTCAAGAGGAAACACCCAGAGTGAGTACAAATACATAGATGTTTTAACCTGTATTATGAAGGATTGAAGCCATGAGACATAAAGAGTCCAGTTACATGAGACAAAGGAGGTTGCCTCCTAGACACGCTGTAATGGTCTAGATTCAGTGTTCTTTTTTAAAAATTTATTTTTTAATTTCAGCATATTATGAGAGTACAAATGTTTAGGTTACATATTTTGCCCCACCCAAGTCAGAACTTCAAGTGTGTCCATCCCCCAGACGGTACACACCACACCCATTAGGTGTGTATGTACCCATTCCCTCCTGCCCCCGCCCATCTGCATGACACCCAATGAATGCTACTACTATATGTGCACTTAATGGTTGATCAGTTAATATCAATTTGATGGTGAGTACATATGGTGTTTGTTTTTCCGTTCTTGTGATACTTCACTAGTAGAATGGGCTCCAATTCTATCCAGGATAATATAAGAGGTGCTAGATCACCATTGTTTTTTATGACTGAGTAGAACTCTATGGTATACATATACCACATTTTATTAATCCACTCATGTATTGATGGGCACTTGGGTTGTTTCTACATCTTTGCAACTGTGAGTTGTGCTGCCATAAACATTCTATTGCAGATGTCTTTTTTACAGAATGTCTTGTGTTCTTGTAGCCTCTGTTGCCTATCCTTGAATGTCTGTTATGGTCAAACTCAAAATAAACATCCCATTTCTTAGGCTAGTCCCTGCTTCTTGCAGTCAAAATCCTCCTGTCTAATACAATGGATTATTATTCATCCTTGAAAAGAAAAGAAATTCTTACATATTGTACAAACAAGAATGAATTTTGAGGACATTTTGCTAAGTGAAATAAGCCAGTCACAAAAGAACAAATATTGTATAAGTCTACTTATATGACGTGCCTAGAGTAGTCAAAATCATAGAGACAGAAAGTAGGATGGTGGTTTGCAGGGGCTGGGAGAAAGGGGGAACAGGATTAGTGTTTAATGGGTATAGAGTTTTAGCTTTATAAGATGAAAAGAGTTCTGGATATGGATACTGGGGATGGTTGTACAACATTATGAATGCATTTAATACCACTGAATTGTACACTTAAAAATAGTTAAGATGGTCAATTTTATGTTACATATATTTTACCACAATAAAAACACTGGGTGGGGGGAAGTAATATTAAAAAATTCTCCTGCCTAAATTAATGCATACACATATGCATGTGTGCATGTGTGAGCATATGTGTGTGCTCATATTTACATGATGAAGTTGATGCAAGTCAGTTATAAGAAGTTCTAGTAAGAAGGCAAGGAGAAAAGACTTGGCCTGATGTAACTGAAGACTTGGAAGGAAAACATGTCTCTTATTTGGAGTCACAGAATATCTTCTGATCCTGAGCCAATAATAATCATAAGTAATGCCAATTAATACTAAAACTAACATCTGAGCTCTGTGTTCTAACTTCTAAGCACTTTATATGTATATATTAATTTAATCCTTAAACTCTGTAAGATAGAGACTACTGTTATCCTCATTTTACAAATGAAGAAACCTAGGTAGAGGTTAACTAACTCAACTATCAGACATTGAACTAACGTCACCTGGTAAGTAAGAGGCAGAGTCAAGATTTGAACTCAAAGAGTACAGTAGCCTCCCCTTATCCAGGGGACACATTCCAAGACCCCCAGTGGATGCCTGAAATAATGAATGGTATTTAATCCCATGTTTTTACACATATATACTTATGATAAAATTTAATTTACAAATTAGGCATAAGAGATTAATAAACTAGAACAATTATAACAATATACTATAATAAAAGTTATATGAATGATCTCTTTCTATCTTTGTACTGTACTCACCTATTTATGAGCCATGGTTGATACAGGTAACTGAAACCATAGAAAGGGAAACCTGAGAAAGTAAAACCTCAGATAAGGGGGACTACTGAATACCTTCCTCGTCTGCAGTCCAGGCAGTAGGTGGACAAAAGAGTCCCCAGGTTCCTTATTCTCTTCAAGTGACTCCAGGCCCAACAACAAGATATTTGTATCTTTGGTTTGTCTATCTATATGACTTAAGCCAATGCTTCAGCCGTCAAGCAACTCTGATAGCATTTTGAGCTTTACCCCGATATTAAGACCCATAGTTCAGTTTTCTTTCTTAATATGCCATCTGCCCACATCAGCCATGGGGTAAGAGCTATGCTCAGTCTACATGGAGCCAATAAGTGTTGGCATTTTAGGAGCAATATTTTATATTTTATGTCACCAATATGGCCAAGTATTTTTAGCCATATAAAACAAAATTGAAAACAAAGTTCTCCATTTAAAAATTCATATATTGTTTTAATTGTAAAGACTTAAATAGTTTTGTTGTATTTGTTTGCCAAGCCATGGACCCAGAATCAGCCCGCAAACTCATGTCGCAATTCAAACTTATTTACTACTCAGAACCAGCCCTTTACCTTCTCTTAACTCTTGAGTAGAGAAGGTGGAACTCTTTCCCTTCTCACTTGCATAAAGAGCCAGAGTGGATAAGAGAGGAGGGATGGATAAAAACAGCAGAGCAAACAGGATACAAAATGAAAGCAGCATCACTGTAGGTTGAGAAAAAGTATCATGAGTGTCATGGACAGAGCTGGATAATCACAGAAAATATTACCAGCCTAAAGAGAAAAGATCCTGTTTCAGTGGAATCATCCCAACTTTTGTCTTCTGTTTGAAGACAGAAAAAAAAATATCCAATTTATCTGAGTTCAGAGTCTGAAGTACCTGGCACACAGGCTTGTTTCCTGTGAAAACTGTTCAAGGGAATGACCCGATTTCCTGCTTTTATTAAGGGTTGCCAACCGGACAATTCAGTTTCAGCCCCCTGAATATCTAGCCATACTTTATAATCCAGAGAATATGAAGGAGAGATAGTGTTGGGAACACAGCAGAGAGGAGGGAACAAAAGCCTCTTTTTATAAAACAACACAGGAAACATCATGAGCATTTACTTCAACAAGTAAAAGAGAATGAAGGAATTTGGAAACCTATGGCCATTCCCTTCCTGTCCTTCACTCATTCCAAGATGCTATGAGTAACCAGCTCAATTAATGTAAGACTGTCTACCACCCCTAATGTTTACTTAGGGTCTACTTTAATGAGGAAATTTTTTTTTTTTTTTGGTTTTGAGACTCTGTCACCTGGGCTAGAGCATCATGGTGTCAGCCTAGCTCACAGCAACCTCAAACTCCTGGGCTCCAGCAATCCTTCTGCCTCAGCCCCCCGACCACCTGGGACTACAGGCATGCACCACCACACCTGGATAATTTTTTCTATTTTTAGTAGAGACAGGGCCTCGCTCTTGCTCAGGCTGGTCTCAAACTCCTGACCTCAAGCGATCCTCCCACCTCGGCCTCCCAAAGTGCTAGGATTACAGGCATGAGCCACCGTGCCTGGCCCACGAGGAAAAATTTCTATGCAGGGGAAACAGAGGAGAGCATGCATAGAGATTCTGGAAAGAACAGGTCAAAATTTAAAAAGACAAGTCATGTGACATAAACACAGCATTGTCCTTTACATGATCAATCTTTAGTGACTCCCCAGGAACCACATTCAAAAACATTTATCTAGCATGTCCAAAGTCCACCTGTATCCTTTCAAAGTCCAGCTGTATACCTTCATTTTCCTGTATGTTTATTTCTATACATGTGACATACAGACATCTTATGTTTTTATAGTACTTTATGGCTTACAAAGCACTTTCCCACTCATTAGGTCTCTTTGTTCTCCAGTCAGAACTATTGGTAGGCACCATTCCAAATAGGAACACCACATCTCACAAAGACTAAATCCTTTGCCCAAGATGTGAAAGATATCTATCTGGCTATCATAGCTCTTCATATTTTAACACCCTCCCTTCTCCCACAGTGGACTCTGCTGTTTTGGCTGCCAGAGCCCATCTCCCCCTTTTTAAGTTATCAAACACAACATTTCATCAGGAAACACTTCATCTAGTCCCTCTTCTTCTCTCAATCTGTGTGCCCCAGGTAGAGTTGACTGCATCTCTAGTGTTGTGACCCAGGCCTGCCTACTGCATGCCACATTTCCTTGGGATGGGTGAAGAAGCCATTGAGGACTAGTGAGATGCTATTTTATTTGGTTGAATCTGCTGAAAGAAAGAAGTGATCTCTTTTGCATTAGGCTTGAACCTCACAGCTATCATATGGAACCTGACCCTGAAACTTAACCATGAAGGAAAGAAGGCCTGAGTGATGGCGGACAATCAGATCCCAAGGGCATTTCATGAGTGCCTAGACCAAAACACATACGAATGGTGACCCTCCGTCTTTTCAGTTAAGTAAAGCAACACATTTCTAGTCTTCTTAAGTTAGTTTGAACTGGGTTTGCTGTCGCTTGTCCTAACTATCACCCAATATATTTGGTATGTCCCACCCCAAAATATTCCAAGACAAAGAAGACGAACTTCTCAGATAAAATACTAGGATATAAAAACGTCACACAGCCAGAACTCCAACTTCAGTATACTATAATATCACTAGGTTCTGAGCTCTTTTCTCTGGCATCATGGTACCTTCCTCTGTGTCTTTGCTCATGCTATTTTCTTAGCTTGCAAAATATAATCTATCTCTTCCTTTCCTGCCTGAGTAAATTCACTCATGCTATGCTAAAAAAAACCTAGGTTCACATTTTCCCTTCTCTGAACTCCTAGGGTATTATTATTTATATAATTAATCCTGATATGTAATTGCATAGACTTGTTGTTATTCTTGTTCATAATTTTGGATACTTTATTTTTCTAAATAGACTCTAAGATGTCTGATGATGGGAACATGTTATTATACTACATCTGTATCACTCATAATGCCCTAAATAATGTGTACATAGCAGGCATTATAAATACTCAATTTTTTAAATTGAATTGGCAAAAGGAAGTACAAAATGGGTAGGAGATGACACAGCTGCCAGACAGCTAAAAGATGAAAGAATAGAGAGATGATGAAGTTAATGCCTATTGGCTATGTCAGCGGTCCCCAACCTTTTTGGCACCAGGGACTGGGTTCATGGAAGACAATTTTTCCATGGATGAGGTGAGAGGGTATGGTTTCAGGACGATTCAAGCACATTACATTTATTGTGCAGTTAAACCTTCCTGCTAATGAAAATCTGTATTTTCAGCCACTCCCCAGCACTAGCATCACCACCTCAGCTCCACCTCAGATCATCAGGCATTAGATTCTCATAAGAAGTGCACCACCTAGATCCCTCACACGCACAGTTTACAGTAGGGTTCACCCTCCTATGAGAATCTAATGCCACCGCTGCTCTGAGAGGAGGTGGAGCTTATGCAGTGATGTGAGCAATGCAAAGTGGCTGTAAATACAGATGAAGCTTTGTTCACTTACCCACCACTCACCTCCTGCTGTGCAGTCCTCTTCCTCACAGGCCATGCGAGTCAGTACTAGTCCACCGCCCAGGGACTGGGGACCGCAGGGTATGCAATTTAACATAAACTTTAGAAATTCTTTTTAAGAAAAGCAGCACATAGTTTAGAGGTGGCACTCTCTCCCATACTGTGAAACCTAGAGACTATAATAGAGTTGTAAACCAACAGTAAGCCTACAACAAATTTTTAACTTGGGTCCTGATCCAAGTTATTACCCTATAGAATATTCCCAGAAGTGCTTTCTTAATGATAATAAATAATCCAAAACATTCTTTCATGGCTCATTTTTTCATGTTTTATTCATATGTTAATGAAAAATAAAATTAGTAACAACTATTTTGTCGAATATCTACTATGTGCTAGACATTGCCAGACACAGAGATATAGTTTGCATATATTATTTCCAGTTCTTAAAAGAAGCTGTGAAATATGTACTATTATTGACATTTTAAAAATAAAAAAGGAGAACCTTAAAGAAGTTAAGTGGGAGTTCTGTTTGGGAAACCAGAAAACTAAATAACCCCATCACCACCACCACCAAAAATCACATAGAAATATAGGCTAAAATAATATAAACATCTGTTAAAGAGCTGAGTATATAACAAGTTGAGAGACAACTTTGGGAACCTAAAACAAAGAAGGACCTGAATCCAGAGGAGTAAGTAAGTATATGCAGTAAGTGCATGAACTGAAGCTGGGTAGTAGGGAGGGCTCCTGGTTTCTGTAACCTAGGTTCTTTGGATTTTATCCGCAGACAGAACCAGGAGATGACATAAGAAACAAGGTTGGAATTAAGTCTACTCACATAAAACCAGGAATCTCAATGGGCTATAAATTCAGTGAAAGGGTACACTGAAAAAACCTACCTACTGGCACAGAGAAATAACAGAAAAGTTTTGTCTTTTTTGTTTTGTTTTATTTTGCCATGATTTGGACACTAGTAGAAATACATTAGAGTTTGCTCTAAGAACTTGTAACCAGGACTGTGTCTCTGTGAGTACAAAGTACTTTCTGTGTAGAGTGTGAATTTACTACTATCAATCTCTAGGAACCATAAAAATGGATTCTGGCCCCAATGCTCCTAAGTACCTGGAGGACAAAACAAACAAAACTTTTCAGAGGATCATGCCTTCAACTCAAGACACCCAGGATTCAAACAGAAAAGGCACTGCTAAATGAACACCATACACGTGAATTCGCACTACAAGTGAATAACAGAAAAGTTTGAAAATAAAAATTTAGTGAGTTAAATGGAAGAAAATCAACAAAAGATAGAAGCTTTTTATTTCTGAAGCTTAAGGGTAAATTCCCAACCATTCAGTACAGTATTCTCTATATCTTTTGTGTGCCTAAACAAATAGTTAATAAAAAAAGTAAATACAATGAACAGGTTAAACAGATTAGATATAACCAAAAAAGAGAGAATTAATGGGCATAAAAGTATTTGAGAGTGAATTATCCACAATTAAGTTTAGAGAATTGAAGAGATGAAAAACATAAAAGAATCAAGAATGAAATCCTGTCATTTACAACAACATGGTTGGAAGTAGAAAATATTAAGTGAAATAAGTCGAACACAGAAATATAAATTTCATGTGTTCTTACTCATATGTGGTATCTAAAAATTAAAATAACTGATCTCACGGAGATAGAGAATGAAATGATGGTATTAGGTAGGACCAAGGAGCGGGGAGAGGAAGAGATGTTTTGTCTGTGATAGGAAATGACCAACCAAAATGAGGTAGAGAAAATGCAAACTGGAGATATGGTCAGGGTCGGGGTGAGGCAAACTGTCATGAACTGGGACATGCGCACAAGGGGATTTTTAGTGCCCTCAACTGACCTAGGGTTCATTACCATCTAGTTAGCCTTGCACATTCCCCCCACCCCCAGTGTTCAATCAAGGGGAATTCTAGTAATTCCACATGTGCACCAAGTATTCAGTTATATAACCCCAATGTGTCAATCACTCAAGGGCCAGAAAGGGAAACTCCACTTACAGGGAGGAGAGGAAGTCCAGTTATGATATAAATACGAGTGTGTGCTAAAAACCCAAGGTTGTCTCCACTCGCGGAGACAGAAGTTCTCTGGAACATACTTTCACTTTGCAATAAAGGCTGCTTGTGTGAATCACTTTGTGCTTCTGATTGTTCTGTTGTACTGGTGTTGCTTGTTATTCTTCCAAGCAAGTTGCTGAAGAACCAGGTAACTACTCAAACCTGACATTTTGGTGCTGAAACCCAGGAGAAATATTCTCCTCTCCCAGTAAGGTAAGGGAACCCGTGTGAGAAATGGATCTCAGGCTTTCTTTAACCTTGCTAGACCAGACACCCTGATCTTCACTCTGCCTGCCACATATTACTTTTTACACCTTCATCTCTCTCACTGTCTTCCCTTTCCAGATGAGGTTTCTCTTTCACCTCCCTCCCCGCCTGTATACCAACTCCCTCTCTGGGAAGCTGTGGGTCAGAAAATATCATAAATCTCTCAGAGCCAAGGTAAAAATCCAGCCCTTTTCCATTGCGACTGTATAAAGCCTTTTGTCTCTTCACTACTTAGATCCTGACACCTGAGAGGAAAAAACCATCTTAGCAATGTACTTCATCTCCCAGTCAGCCCTGATATTCTGCGTAAACTCGAACAGCTTGAAAAAGGGCCTCAGACACCACAAGCAGAACTTTGAACCTGGCCTCCAAGGTCTTTAATAACTGAGGTAAGGAGAGAAGAGAGAAAAAGAGAGAAAGAGATTGACAATGGGTCTTAGAACAGAAGGCAGCTCTTCAAATGGTGGCTATCACCATAACAGGAACTTTTCAGAGACAGAATTACTCTGAAGGTTCAGACAAGAAGATACCAGAACCACACTTTTCTCCAGGAACTGAGCCCTGCCTCCACTACAACTTTGGGTCACTATAGTAAGGAGTGCCCCAGGGAGCAGAGCTTGCTGGGACCATGTCCTAACCATAAAAAAGAAGAGCACTGGAAGAATGAATGCCCTCTTCCTAAAATGCGAGATCATACTCACATCCTGGACCCCACTCTCCTCCCCAAAAGAGGTCAGTTCCTGCCAAAAAATTTTTAAAAAACCACCAGATTTCAAGGACTCAGATAACCCAGCCTCACAGAGAGAGAAAATAAAAATAAAAAACTCCCTGACATCTCACAGCCACTTCTGTTATCAGTCTGCTGAAGTAGAAGGGGGTGAAAAAAGAGCCATTTTTATCCTTTAAAAAAAAAAAAATACCTGCAGCTTTCTTCAGCTGCCTGACATTTTCACTCCTTCCTCTGCATGCCATGGCCACTCCCTCTCTCTCTCTATTTCTCTCTTTCTTGGATGGACTGAGGGAATGCTGGAAGATGCCTGGAGGTGGGGGAGGCTGAAAGACTCATGCCCCTTTTACTTCATGACTTTCTCCCAGCAAGATAGGGAGCTTGTGACTTATGTCTCCACCTTCCTAGCCACTAGTGCCCCTCATTTGACACCTCTACTCCTGTCAGAATCCAGGGCGCAGTGGAATAACCCCCACCCTCCATTTGACAGGAGATAAATGAGCAGTGTTACACCTGTTCATTAACTCCTTATGAAAACCTAGAGGGGGACCTCAACATCCTCTTAAGTGGAGCCAACAGACAGCCCTTTCACTGTGGTCACCAGTAAAGACCAGGGCAAATTGGAAGGCCATTCAGGCTAAGGGACATAGAGAAATGGAGGCTAAAAAGTGACATCCAAAAAATGGGCAAATGCAAGACACGGAAAATTGAGGTTAGGGTGGGGGTGCACATTTAGTAAGGATGGCCTTGCTGAGATGCCTCCAGCCACCACAATCTGCTACATGATTCTCAGTGGGCAAAAGCAGGACCAGAGCTCTGGCCATCTGAGATGGACACAGTATCTCCACAGGAAACCACACTTTCTGTCCATGACTGGGATGCCTTCATAAATGGTGCCTTGCAGTCCATGACAGGGATGCTTCCATGGTCAGTGCCAAAAGCCAACCTGACAGATGCAGGGATGCCCAGCCTGATGGATAGTCTACACTGTGTTCTAACCCAACACCAGACTGAGAACACCCAGTCCAATGGGTAGTCTACCTTCTCTTTTCTCCCTATAGGAAACAATAAGACAAAAAGCTTCAAACCCCACAAATCCACCCTTGGGGTGTGCATTAAAAAAAATGAAAGATCCTTAGATTTGACAACCTTCAGAGAAAAAATCTAATATCCTTTTACAACAAAGCCTGGCCCCAATACCAACTGCCAGATGGAGAATCCTGGTCCATAAACAGGGGACCACTTGCACTCAAGACACTTGTACTCGAATGTTTATAGCAGCACAATTCACAATTTCAAAGTTGTGGAAACAACCCAAGTGCCCATCAATACACGAGTGGATTAATAAATTGTGTTATATGTATACAATGGAGTACTATTCAGCTATAAGAAGCAATGGTGATATAGCACCTCGTGTATTTTCCTGGATGGAGCTGAAAACCATTCTACTAAGTGAAGTATCCCAAGAATGGATAGACAGGCACCACATGTACTCACCAGCAAATTGGTATTAGCTGATCAACACCTAAGTGGACACATAGGAACAACATTTATCCGGTTTGGGGCAGACGGGAGGGGGGGAGGAGGGGATGGGTATATACATACAT
>CAUYRT010027467.1:0-38832 GCA_963574885.1 Lepilemur ruficaudatus | reverse complement strand
TGTCTGCTAAGATTTTTTTCTCATGACAATGTAAATCAAATAATTCCTATTCTATCCCTTCTTGCTTTGACTGCCAGGAAACTCAGTGCCAAATTTGCAGACTAATTTTAAGCCACTTTCATGAGAAGCAACCCCTCATTTGTTCAAGTTTTATCATGAGATTGCAGCAATTCAGTCACATCTTCAGGCTCCCCTTCTAATTCTAATTCTCTTGCTGTTTCCGCCACATCTGCATTTATTTCCTTCCCTGAAGTCTTGAACTCCTCAAAGTCATCCATGAGGGTTGGAATTGACTTATTCCAAATTCCTGTTGATGTTGATGTTTTGACCTCCTTCCATGAATCACGTATGTTCATAATGGCATCTAGAATGGTGAATCCTTTCCAGGAGGTTCTCAATTTACTCTGCCCAGATCCATCAAAAGAACCACTATCTATGGCAGCTTTAGCCTTATGCGATGTATTTCTTAAATAATAAGACTTGAAAGTCAAAATTACTCCCTGACCCAGGGGCTGTAGGATGGATATTGTGTTAGCAGACATACAAACAACATTTATCTCTTTGTACTTCCACATCAGAGCTCCGGCGTGACTAGGGGCATTACTAAGAAGCTGTAATATTTTGAAAGGAATCTTTTTTTTTTTTTTCCTGAGCAGTGGGCTTCAACAGTGGGCTTCAAAATTCAGTAAACCATGCTCTAGATAGATGTGCTGTTATCCTGTCATCTAGGCTTTGCTGTTGTATTTATAGAGCACAGGCAGAGTAGATTTAGCATAATTTTTAAGGGCCCCAGGATTTTTGGAGTGGTCAATGATCACTGACTTCAACTTAAAGTCACCGGCTGCATTAGTCCCTAACAAGAGAGTCAGCCTGACTTTTGAAGCTTTGAAGCCAGGGATTGACTTCTCTCTGGCTCTAAAAGTCCTAGATGGCATTTTCTTTCAATATAAAGGCTGTTTTGTCTACACTGAAAATCTGCTGTTGGTGTAGCCCCTTCACCAGTGATCCTAGCTAGATCTTCCGGCGCACTTGCTGCAGCTTCTCCATCAGCTCTTGCTGCTTCACTTTGTGCTTACGGTGTCACAGAGACGGCTTCTTTCCTTAAACCTCACGAACCAACCTCTGCTAGCTTCCAGCCGTTCTTCTGCAGCTTCCTCACCTCTCTCAGCCTGCAGAGAATTGAAGAAGGTTAGGGCTTTGCTCTGGATTAGGGTTTGGCTTAAGGGCATGTTGTTTGAGCTCCTATCCAGATCATTAAAACTTTCTCCACCAGCAGGAAGATTGTCTTGGGTTCTTATCATTCATGTGTGCACTGGAGTTGTACTTGTAACTTCCTTCAGGAACTTCTTTGCATTCACAACCCGGCTGACTCTTGGGCACAAGAGGCCCAGCTTTCGCTTATCCCAGCTTCAAATGCCTTCCTCACTCTGCTTAATCATTTCTAGCTTCTGATTTAAGTGAGATCCATGCAACTCTTCCTTTCACTTGAACACTTACGGCCGTTACAGGGTTGTTAACTGGCCCACTTCGAGTTTTGCTGTGTCTCAGAGGACAGGGTGGCCTGAGGAGAGTAAGAGAGATGGGCTGGGGGTGGGGTGGTGGCGCCGTCAGAACACAGACCACATTGATCAGTTAAGCTCGTCGTCTTACGTGGATGCAGATTGCAGTGTCCCAAAACAACTGCAGTAGGAACATCAAGATGACTGATCGCAGATCACCACAACAATAACGAAAAATCCTGAACTACTGTGAGAATTACCGTAACGCGCCACAGAGACCCGAAGCAGCACCTGCTGTTGGAAACACGGCTCTGGCAGACCTGCTCGACGCAGGGCTGCCACAGACCTTCAGTCTGTAAAAAATGCAACCTCTGTGAAGCACAATGAAGCAAGCGGCATGAAATGAGGTATGCCAGTATATTTGAGAGGTGTCGGGGGATTCCTAGCGCTTTTATAATTGTGTAGTATGGGAAAATACGTAAAGAGCTGCTTGATGAGTGAAAATTAAAAGCATACTCAGTCATATTTTTTCTAGGAAAAATATATCCCAGCTTGTATATATCATAATAGGGTTTATAAGCAAAATATGGTTTTCGCATAGGAAAATGACTAAAGAGGAATTCTTTTTACAATTCTTTCATGTCATTAGAAATAGACTGACCTAGAAAATTTGAAAGTGGTAGTGTTTTTAGGGGCAATGTCTCAATAAACTGGAGGGCTGGGGGGGAAATTCCTCCAGGAAGTGTAGAGACAGACTTCAAATCATTGTGAACTTGCCGTGGTGACACCAATGGATTCGTTGAAGGATTTTCATGATCACGTCCCAACCGTGAATCATATATTAATCTCATATTTAAAGAATGGACTGCTCTTCTGTTTTACAGAAAGATTTTCCATTTCGGGGTTGAAGTGTATTTCAGTAAAAACAAAATTTAGAGCTCCTTGAACAGCTAGAAAATGACCAGAGTTTTATAAAACTCATAAATGGCATGGGATTGCTGCTGTACCTGCAGAAGGAAAGGACACTTATTGATTAGTTCGCTTTCAGACATTCACAGTAAATTTGAAATAAGCCAGCTCCTAACAGGGTTATTGATGCTGTGATTGTTTTTCTTCTCTTTCCCCTACTTTAGATGGTGCTTTTGGTTATATGAGTGCCCAGAGAAAACACAACGATAGAGAGAGAGAGAAAAAAAGGGAAATGGCAGCAGGAAACGTCCAGCACATTTAAGATACATAGCTCAGCACAGTATTTAAGATACACAGCTTAGCACAGTGCAATGGAGGAAGCACAGACTCGGGCAACAGCAGGCCTGAGTTCAAATCCTGCTCTGTTCCACACCTACCTAGTCGCCGTGGTCATGCCTATGCTTCCTCAGTACACAACACCTGCATCCAGACTCTGCCTCCCTGGATCCCAGCGTGCCAGAGGGGTCTTGCTGCTTTTCCAGGAACGACATGAAGCACAGGGTTCTTGCAGACTCCTTAAGAGCCAATGTAGCCACTCGGGAGATGGAAAAGAGAATGAATCATTGAATTACGCTGCGAGAAAACCTGTTCCTTCCAAAACCTAGTAAGTAAGCCTCTACTCTGGCTGAATAAAGCCATTAGATGGGTCGGTTCATTGTTTTAGCCAAGTAGGTAATTCTCTCACCCTGCAAGAACAATCGCTTTGGGTTTATGTTCTAATTCACACAACATGCAGGGTTTAGAAGTTAGAGTGTTAATTAAATTTTTATTACTTGATATAAATCAATGTTTCTAAGTGCCTTCTATAAATGTAAGGCAGCCTTTAAGAACAAGTCTTCATACCCGGCTAGAAGCTGCCCTTCCTGGCATCCGGAGGCATCTTGACCACCAATAGGTTGAAATTGCTTTTTAAGAGGATTGGATGAGTTGCTTCCTGATATTTGACTGACAGGTTTTCTCCTGAGGAAAAGTTGCGGCAGTATGAGGATGGAGTAGTGGGGCTGGGTTTAAGAGCATGGCTTTCCCTAGCTGAAATAGCTACATACTTCCAAGAGAATTAGTGATAAGAAATGTTGCAATGGCCTGGCCATCTCCCCGCTGGCAGAGCATCTCGCAGGGGCTGTGCAGCTGTCTCCAGGCTCCCTGCAGGGGTGAGACCGCTGTCTCCATCCTCAGGGGCTCCTGGGCCAAGTCCTACATTTGATGCATGTGGTTTCCTGGGCTGGGAATGAGCTGCAGGGTCTGCTTACCTGAAGTTTCCATATTCAGCTGCATTTGAGGCAGCTCGGAAGTGAAAGCTATGCTTATGCTGGTAACGAGTAGTTTTTAATGTTTAGAATAAAAAAATAGATACCTCAAACCTCAATATTTGTAACAGCAAATGTTTCTGAGGCAGGGAAAGAATAGGGACTAGAATCAGGGGTCCCCAACCTATGGTGAGCTGTATAATTATTTCATTATATATTACAATGTAATAATAACAGAAATAAAGTTCACAATAAATGTAATGCACTTGAATCATCCCGAAACCCTATTTCCCCACCCCCAGGCCATGGAAAAATTCTCTTCCATGAAAATGGTCCCTGGTGCCAAAAAGGTTGGGGACGGCTGGGCTAGATCATCAGAAACCAAACCAGTGGCTCTGCAGCTCCATTCCGTTTGTGTCTCAGTGTTTGTTTGTTACAAGACCCACGAGTTTGATCTTCTCAGTACTGAATCTGTGTTACTTCTTAATGTGTAGCCATAGTACTTTTTAAGGCCAAGACTCCATTGTCAGCCACCCTCTGGGGTCTTATAACTTAAAAGGAGACAAATTCCCACCTGGCTCACAAGGTGACATCTTGATGTCCATCTGAGCATCCTAGCCGCTGGGCATGGATGGCCCTTGTCTAGCTCCCAAGTAGAACCTGGGCATCTCCTGAGCATAGTCCTCTCTCTGTTTTAGGCCTCATCTACCATCATCACCAACAAGGAGTCTTCCAGTTGGAGTCAGCCTGTCTGTGACTGTCACTTGTCACATATTTACCCCCTGTCCATCGTCTAGTGAGCTCGTGGCATCTTGGGGCATTCACCCTGACACCTTGGCACTTGAGTACACCAGGGCTACATCAGAAAAATAATCTGCTTGACATAGATGACACATCAATTTAGTGAAAAGCAAAATATTACAAGACAAAGGGACTTGTCATTATATATGTCTCTATTTAATGACAAGAATTTGTAGAGCAAATGTCTGTAAACTTGCTCAATCCTGGAGCAACTCAGACCCCACATTCTTGGTTCTGGACTAGGTTTCCCAGAGCCTGAGGGAGCCCCACTCAGAACTGTGGTCCTGTGGCTCTGTCGCCAGTGGGTTCTCACAAGACCACTTCCCTGGAGTGACTGGCACACATCATTGGTGTGCACCCTTTCCCTTCATTAGTGGGCACAAGGACATCACACTCCCTTGCCCCCTGCAGTCAGATCACACATGTGATGTGAGGGTAGACTCGATTTGCACCAGTCTGGGTGGGGCAGTGACAAGCCCACATGTGATTCTCTTAGCCTCTGTCTTCCCCTGCTGCAGCAGCTTGGAGACTTCTGTGGGTATGTGGCTCTGTAAGATCAAAGCACACTGGCTCGCCCGAGTCCTGGAGGGCCATGCAGCCCCACACCAGAGTGAGCAAGAAATAGACTTGTGTTGAGTTAAACCATTGAGGTTTGGGGGTTGCTACTACAGCATATGCTTGTCCTATCCAGACAGCTGTGATAAAAAGTACATTGGTATGGTGTGGCGTGTGTGTGGGCGTGTGCGCATGGCTGTGTGACAGGTTGGGACTTGCAAGAGTGAGCCCTCAAAGAATATTCCACAGTTAGATGAAGAAGGGGACTCATGAGAGGAAGGGCTTGATTTTCCAGTAGGACTCAAGGGAATGCATCACTGAGAAGTGGGTGCCTTAGCGCAGAAATGCAAAGGAGGAGGGGGCTACGTAGGGAAGTTCAGAGCAGAAAAATGCACGGCGTGGATGGATGGATTGGCCTATGATATGTGGCTCACAAGAAAGGGAATAATTCTTTATGTTTCAAAACCATGGCAAACCCACTTTGAGCAACCACTCGCCGAGGATGGTTCTCAAGGTGGATGTTCACTCTCCCTTGGGCCCTGTCGTGACAGTGCACGCAGGTTTGGTTCCAAACTGCCAGTGCCTTGCCTGAGGGCTATCTTGGGTGACCAGAGCCAGCTCCGCCCTGCTGTAAATGTCAGAATCAGCACCCGCTTCTCAGGTGTCGGCCTGAGTGACGGAGCTGGCGCATGAATAGGCTTGGCTTCCTGTGGTGTCGCCGTGTGCACGCTGTTCCAGTTACGGCAGAGTCCCTTTGATAGCACATCCTTTATCGTGTCTTCCCTGACTTGTCTGCGTCTCCACCGCCCTGCTGAGCCACCTGGGGTCACTTCCCCAAAATGCCTTGCATTCAAATGCTTATCTCAGGCTGTGCGTCTAGGGGAACCCAAACTGTGACAATTCTTCTTAACAATGACTGCCCATGTCAGCTGACGTAAAAAGAAACAAGGAAAAGAGATTTTGTTTATTCTTGCATCGAAAAAGAATGATAATCACGTACATATTGGCCTGGTTCTCCATAATTTGTAAAATCCTTTAGAATATAATCCAAATAACCACCTTGTGAGGTAGATTTTTATCCCAATTTTACAGAACAGCTATCGGAAGTTCAAAGAAGGTAAGGGACTTTGCTAAGGCTAAAAGACAGAGAGAAAGAGCGTGCAGCCTGTGGGGCGTGGGGCTGGTGCAGTGGTGGCCATGAGGGATGGGAAGCAGGAGCGGAATCCAAGCCTTGGCCACCGTACGGCAGGTCACGCCTCTGCCTGTCCCTCCCCACGGGAGGGAGCTCAGCTGGCCTCTCCATCCTGCCCCACGGGCCATGTCGTGGCGAGGTCTGGCTCCGCATAAGGCAGCACATAGCTTGCGCCCCCCAGTGCCGCTGACCTCCTGAGGCTCCACAGGCCCTTCCCACCCATGACCTCACTTCAAGCTTAGCTGGGATTTTTGTCCTTAATTTTATACAAATCTTTTTCACACTTGGGTCCTGCACTTTAACTGGGAGTATATGGTCTCTGTATTAGTCTGCTAGGGCTGCCATAACCAAGTGCCACACAGACCGGGTGGCTTAAACAACAGAAATTTATTTCCTCACAGTTCTGGAGGCTGGAAGTCCAAGATCAAGGTGTCTGCAGGGTTGGTATCTTCCGAGGCCTCTCTCCTTGGCTCCTAGATGGCTGTCTTTGCCTTGTGTCCTCCCATGGACTTCCTGTCCTTGTCTGTGCTTAATCTCCTTTCCTTGTGAGGAAACCAGTCATAGTGGATGGGGCTCACCCACAGGATCACATTTTACCTTGATAATCTCTATAAAGGCTCTTTCTCCAAACACAGTCACATTCTGAGGTTCTAGGGGTTAGAACATCAACACAGGAATTAGAAAGGGACACATTTCAACCTATAACAGTCCCATATCTACAAATCAGGGACCTGGAAATTTTATTCCGAATGGAAGTTTCACTTCATTTTTAATACCAGCCTTGTTGGGTTGGAAGCTCTTAGACAACGTATCCTCATTAATTCTTTATTTTCTGTGTGTGTGTAATAGATGTTGATTATGCACCTACAGTGGGCTAAGCCCTATGAATGGCAGAGGAAACAGGGCTGGGTGAGGGTTAGGATGTAGTGGGAGGTGGCTTGGGGAAGGACAAAAGCACCCTTTTCTTCTCTGTCCACCTGTCTGACGCTCTGCATGCAGCACTCCTCTGAGCGTTGCTGGCCGCTGGCCGCTGGCCTGCCTGCATCCCTGCCTGCCAAACAGGGTGTCTCAGCCCCTTTCCACCAGTGAGCCAAGGTCAGCAGAATTGGGGCCCTTGAGCCGACAAGAGAAGTGAGATGTTGGACAAACGGCTCCAGGGAGCTCTAGGCGAGGCCTGAGGCTGGCAGCGTAACGGGGCTGAAATAAGGGTTGGGAAGCAGGGCTGATGGGCTCAGCTCCCAGGGCCCATGAAAGACTCACTCGCGGATAGAAAGTGAGCTGCAGTATCGCTCTGAAAGGGCACCTTGGACATAGCAAACACAGCAGGCTTCCTCCTGGGAGGCTGCAGGTTAGATTTCACGTTTGCAGTCAGCTTTGCGTAGATGGTGGCAGGAGCAGAGTCCTTGATGAGACAGGTCGGGAAGTGGAAACAACACTAGGTATTTCACAAAGGTGATTTAATATGGTAAGTTGGACACAGGTCTTGGGGGCTGAATAAGAGCCAAAAGGGAACACTGGATAAGACAGCGGTGAGTATGTGGAAAACAGTGTCTACCCCTAAGGCTGTGGATCAAAGGCAGAGGTGGAGGTTATTAGAAGCTAGAAGTCCAGAGAAGGGCTCCTGCAGACAGGTGCTCCCCAGCTGAAGCTGATACTTAGGAGCATGGAGGGCCCTGCAGAGCCAGATGGTGTGGAGGGCCCTTCAGAGCCAGGTGCTTCCCAGCTGGAACTGATACTTTGGGGCATGAAGGAGCTCTGCAGAGCCGGGAGCTGCCCAGCTGGAGCTGATACCTAGCATGGAGGGCCCTGCAGAGCCAGATGCTCCCCAGCTGGAACTGTTATCTTGGTGCCTGAGAAGTTCAGAAGAGAGCGTCAGGGAAGCTCAGACCTTTGAGGAGAGTGCACTGCCTCACTGCTGCTGGGACCTTGATGGATCACATTAAAGTTGGTCTGTAAGCGCTGGAAGGAGCTGGGGAGGGGACTGGGATCAACTTCTGCTGCTGGAACCAGGGCCATCCTGGGGGCAATGCCCGGACTAGGATAGAGCACTTATCTGCTCTCAACTCCTGTCTTCCAGTCTCCCTCCAGGGCCCCTGAGGGCAGAAGGCAGCTGACAAAGGAGAAAGAGAAACAGGCTTGGCTGATCACAGTTGTGGCATCACAAAGCAGAGGGTAGAAGGAGGATTTGCAAGTGAGAGACTGTCTTAGTCTGCTATAACTAGATACCAAAAATTTGGGTAGCTTATAAACAGCAGAAACTTATTTCTCACAGTTCTGGATGCTGGGAAGTCCAAGATCAAGGAACTGGCAGACTCAGCACCTGGTGAAGGCCCACCTGCTGGTTCACAGACGGCACCTTCTCGCTGTGTCCTTGCTCGGTGGAAATGGCAAAACAGCTCTCTGGGCTCTCTTGCATAAGGGCACTAATCCCATTCCCAGTGCCTTCCCTCATGACCTAATTAACTTCCAAAGGTCTTGTATCCTAAAGCCATCACCTTGGTGATTAGGGTTCAGCCTAAGAATTTTTGGTGGAACATAAACATTCAGACCATAGCAGAAACCATCACTTAGTAATTGGCACTGGGCTGGAGCAGTTCAGCTTTGAAGCTGAGCACACTGACTTGTTCCTATGAAGGGCAGAGTCATTGTTGCTCAAGGACAAAGTCCGTGGATATCAGAATCTGGATGTGAAGGTCAGCTTACGAAGGAGTTCTCCCCCAGCGCAGTGAGAGGAATATGGACTCAGGAATCACACTGATATGGATTCACATCCTAGCTGCTCACCCACAGTGTGAGACTGTGCATGGCATTCAGTGCCTCTTCAGCTTGAGTTCCTTCATGTGTGCAATGTGGTCCTGATGCTTGCTTCGTGGGAGGGTGTGAGGGTTACAGACGTGTGTGAAATGCTTGGCTGAGTGGCTGGCCTGTTGTAGAAGCTCAGTCATGATGGTTTCTTTCCTGTTGTTTCGTTTTCTCCCTTCCAACTCTGTATAATTCAGAACATTTCCACGTGAGGTCAGGCTGGGTTTGGGTCACACCATGTATTCTTTCCTTGCTGACCTGAAGCAGACTTGTTTAGCTGGTTCTCAGCTGTCTTTGTCAGGCAGAAGCTCTTCTGTCAGGAGTGACACAAGGGAGGTGCAGAGTGAGCCAGGGCAGGGTCATTCAGTTGGGTGGCACCAAATTCCTGCATCACAGTCACACGACATGACTCCTCAAACAGAATAAGGCCAGCCTTGGAATCTCTGTGGAATGAAAAGCCCGATTGCTCTTCCTAGATAACTTGGCTTTTATCTGCTCCTAAGATAATTGGCTGGAGGAGGGGAAAAAGTACCCCCAAGGTACTGCATTTTAATTCTAATTTTTGATGCATGGTTTGAAAGGCCCGCTGGCATCATTTTCAGTCCTGGTGACCTGCCCGAGGTGCTGTGGGGTCTTTTTGAAGGTATTTAAATGCAGCCTTGTTTTCCTTCAATGAGGGGACCCTCACACACACCAATGTACACACATGCACACACACAGATGTGAGCATACACAAAATTAGCACAAAAGCTTGCAGAAGGTTTAAAAAAGAGATTCACAAAGAGAAATGAGATTTGCTAGCCAGGGCCTGTGACGATCTAACTGCCTGGGTTGTAGTGTCTCTTTCTCTCTCTTAATTTTCTTTCAATGATTCCTTTGTGAGAGATAATTCCTTGACAGAAACAGTCTGTGTTTCCTCTAGCTTAGAATAGCATCTCCCCACACTGCTCAGGGGAACACTAGTTCCACAGGAGTCTAAGTAAAGTTACACAGAAAAGACAGTTCTGTGGCTAAAGAAATTTGGGGCAAACCCAGTTAAACAGGTTTGTCTGTTACGGGACTCTTCAGCGTCTTTGTAGCGCTGATACACTCTGCGAATCACCAGAGCGGACTACTGTCACTGAATTTCCTCCCCAGGTGTATTTGACACCTAACCTCTCCTATCTTTTTTTTTTCCATGTTGTACCTTCCAGCCCCAGAGTTCCGGGGCACCAACTTGAAAGCGTGTCTCTGTGCTGCATCTTCCTCCTTGGTGGTTAAGGTACAACTGGTTAGAGCAGCAACGGTCAGGGTTGGGGACCCGGCTCTTTGCCTGTGGTAGGAACCTTGGCTCTGGTCACAGGAGATTAGGAGGGGGTGGGCCCTGACTCCAGGTGCTGGTGTGCTGGTGCCCCAGGAGAAGACACCTCCCCACTGGGAGCCCACCTCATGCTTTCGGCTCTGGTCACCAGCCTGTTACAGAACGTAGGTGTCTCTGACTGCAGGGCCAAGATGGCTTACAGAAGACGAAGCAGTGTGGAGAGGAACTCAGCCCCCAAGTTTTTAGTAAAAACTCAGGTCATCGAGCTGGGGTGGGACAGTGCTCTCCCGCTCTTCATCTTGCTGGGACACTTGGAGGTGAGCAGCTAATTTATAGTTTAAACGTCTTTGGTTCTCCACATTTTTGAGACATTAGCGGGGCCGAGTCTACTGAGAGCAGGTTTTGAGTAACCACATCTACTCACGCACTCTTCCCCCAGGGCCACACAACACATCTCGACACACACACACACACACACACACACACACACACACACACGAGCACACACGCAGCTCAAAGGTAGGGCCAGAGTCAGGGCACGCTACCAGTTAGAAAGTTGTAGCATTTGCAATTTTGCTGTGTTAACTTCTTATGAGGGATGAGGGATTGTGGCAGGAGCTTTTGTTACTTGGAAATAACAACGCATTTTGTTAGTCTGTCAGAACTGCCCCCTGCTACATTAAACTGCAGTTTTTCAACTTTCATGCTTTTCTTCTTCTTTTTTTCATAAGCCCAGGGAGAGTTCATTTCTCCAAGGACAATGAGAAAAAATTCAGAGAGTGAGCAAGAAGGGGATTTACCTAATTTGTTTTTAAGTAAGTGACTGGAGTTGCAGGCGCCAAGGACAGGCTGCAGGTAGTTAGCAACAGCACTGAAGGAACGTTCTGAGGAAGGAAGAGAATGCGCCGGTGTCCGCTGTGAGCCCGAGCGCCTGGCAGCGTGCCGTCGATGCGCGTATCACAAAGTCCAGCTTCTTCGCCAAGGAGTCATCAAGCCAGGGCGCTGTGCCACTGTCAGCAGAGTTGTGGTTGCTCTGGCTGTGAACAAGGTTTGAGATGTGTGAGGGGATGCTGTTGATTAGGGCAAAAAAAAAAAAAAAAAATGTTTGAAAGGCAACAAGGAAAGTAAGTTTGGGAGTTTGTTAGACTCTGGGTTCAAATCATGGCTCATAATAAGGCACATTATTTGAGTCTCAGTTATTTTTTTTATTTCAGCATATTGTGGGGGTACAAATGTAAAGGTTACGTATATTACCCTTGCCCCCCTCCCTCCTCGAGTCAGAGCTTCAAGCATGACCATCCCCCAGACGGTGTGCATCGCACTCATTATATATGTATAGAGCCATGCCCTCCTCCCCCCTCCCATCTGCCCGACGCCCGATAACTGTTGTTCCTATATGTCCACTTACGTGTTGATCAGTGAAACCAATTTGCTGGTGAGTACATGTGGTGCTTGTTTACCCATTCTTGGGATACTTCACTTAGTACAATGGGTTCCAGCTCTATCCAGGAAAATACAAGAGGTGCTAGATCACCATTGTTTCTTACAGCTGAATAGCACTCCATGGTACACATGTACCACATTTTATTAATCCACTCATGGATTGATGGGCACTTGGGTTGTTTCCACAACTTTGCAATTGTGAATTGTGCTGCTATAAACACTCGGAGTCTCAGTTCTTTAATCTACACAGTAGTGACAATGATGTTACCTTAGTGGAGTTGTTTTGAAGCTTAGAAATAAGATGTGTACAGTGTGTGTCTCAGCGCTCAGCACATGGATGACGGGAAACAGAAATGGTTGTGAAGATGAGGGGGATGTATTTATAGCTGATTCTCAGCTGGGGCGGATGGTACCCAATGTGAGGTGGCAGAGATGACTTCAGAAGGGAATTCATTTCTTCCTGGGGAGAAGGGAGATTGAGATGAGGTCACGGCCATTTCCTATGGGATGGCTTTATGTTAGCGGCTAGGATATGAATCTTTCTTTTCATCGCAGAGTATAAATACGTTCGCTGAAGGATAGAAAGTAGGTGGACAAAATCAAATAGCTTAAAGGTAGCATAAAAGAAAGATAAAGTACAAAACCAGATTAAAAAGGGACACCATTTCATATTCAGTCAAACCATGCAGCACCTCATTCACCGTTTCTCTGATTGCTTCTCTGGGTTTATTGGAACCTCAGTATCTGTGAACCAGACAACCAGCTTTAAGAATGGGAGGAAGGTGACTGCCTCTGTCTTTTTGTCTTGCTATGACAAGACCCAAGGCACAAGCCAAAAAAAAAAAAAAGAACAGAATGGCTGGGGCATGCATTCCTCAGCCTGCTCCCGAGCTGGCCCTCTCCCTGGCACCTCTTTTCTTCCTCTAAGCTTCTTTGGGGTGACCACTAGCTGTGTTCGCCTCCCAGGATGTTGCCAGTTTATCAGCCTCTTTGTGCAGGAGTCTGCCTTGCTCCCAGCTTTATAAACTGCCACCTGCTTTCTGACATGACATCAGGAAAGGCTGTGCCCTGAGGGTGACTGCTTCAGCTGGGCTCATCCGCCCACTCCAGGGGAAGCCCTATGGGCACTGCCTTCCCGCTCTGGGCTCTGGGCCTGCAAGGTGGCTTCCAAGAGTGTCCTGCACTCTGGGGAGACTAGGTCTCAGTGATAATGGGGTTAAAAAAAGAGGAGGGAGGAGAAATGAGGGTTA
Source organism: Lepilemur ruficaudatus (assembly GCA_963574885.1). Classification (NCBI taxonomy): domain Eukaryota; kingdom Metazoa; phylum Chordata; class Mammalia; order Primates; family Lepilemuridae; genus Lepilemur; species Lepilemur ruficaudatus. The sequence goes on along the minus strand of CAUYRT010027467.1, from coordinate 25,774 downwards.
GGTCACTAAATTGAGGCTGATAATACATAACGCTGTGGTTTATATGGTTATTTACAAAAACATAGATAATTTCTAGGCTGATGATTCTCAAACTGTGTTCTGAGAACAACCAGCAAGTGCCTGAGACTTTTCAAGGGGATCCTTGAGGTCAGAACTCTTTTCATAATAATACAAAGATGTTAGCTACCCCTTTCACTCTTTCACGAGTGTGCAGTGGAGTTTTCCAGAAACTCCAAGATAGGTGATGGCATTGTTTTTCTGCGTGGTGTGTTCCTTTGTATTTTAAACATTTCTCCGTTTGAATTCCTAATTTGACAAATGTTGACAGATAAAATTCACATATACTAAAGCTTTGGTGGTTCTCAATAAGTTTTAAAAGTAAAGGGGTCCTCAGACCGAAATGTTTGAGACCCATTGTTGTAGGTTATGGTTGTGCTTTCTACTGAGGGGTGGGGTCAGGAGAGAAATTCACCAGGGTGGGGGTTATGAAGATTCTCTAGGCTTTGTCAGTGCAGGGACTGATCCAGAAGAGACAATTAACCGTTGCAGTAATTATACATGTTCATTCCTTTGTTTATTGTACAAGGCATAATTTTAGTGTATTGTTTAAGCACACAGCTCTGGTATCAGACTGCCTGCATACGGATCCTGGCTCAGCCTCTTTTAACTCTGTGACTCTGGGCAAGCTCATAAATCTCTCTGTGCCTCGGTTTCCTCATTTATAAATGAGGATGAACATCCTTTCCTTAAGGGATTATTGTAAAGGCTTAAATCAGATGATGCAGGCAAGTTCCTTAGCCAGTGCCTGCCTGTGCTGTTATTCTCCGTTTGCCCCTCTCTGCCCCCACCTGCTCTTTCCCCCTACATTCTCCACCTTTATTTACCTTCCCTGAGTCCTGGGAAGGTGAGGGCAGGGCTGCCCCTGTGGCTGCATCATTTAGATTTCTTTGCCCTTTGCCTTCCGGTTGAGTTTGGCCAATGGGAGGCACCAGCAAGAGGTGAGGTAGGAGGAGGGGGGGGGTGGTTTCTTCCCCTGCTTTGTTCCTGCTTTGGTGCCAGCTGTTGCACTGTCTGGGTCCCTCTCCAACCACAGCTGCATCCACAGATCCCATGCTGGGTCCTTTCCACGGCTCAAGGTCTCAGAGCCCTGGCAACACTGCCTCCTCCCCTTCCCTTCAGTGCAGGTGTGCTGCCAGTCCTGGGCCACCTCACCGTCGCTCCTGGCCCTCTAGTCTGTGCATCCACACTCTGATGCACACCTGTAAGCAGTCTCTTGTTAAGTTCTCTTCAGGATTCCAGTGAGCACATCTTGTTTCCTGCCGGCATCCTGGCTGACGCCCCGGTGACACCCTGGTTCTCAGGAGGCGTCAGTGGCTGACCCCACTCTGACAGTTGCTGCTGCGGGTGCTGACAGCCAGCGGCTCCTACTGCCCCCCAGGCCCTCCTCCGGGCTCCTCCCGTGCTAGACGCAGCTGGGGCAGGGTTTGCTCTTAAGCAGCCTGAGGTCTAAGTAAAGGAATTGTGAGGTCACAAGGAGGACAAACAGGTGGAAAGGAAGTGGCTAAGGACAGAGAGCGGGAACCAAACTGCAGTTAAGAACGGTTCGCTCCTGGGGTCATACGCAGTAAGGAGCTCCTAGTGACCTTTAACTTACCTTGGGCTCATTACCATCTGATTAGCATAGCATGGGCGGCGTTTTCATGAAGGATTCTGAGAAGACGCATGCGCAGTAAGGAAATTGTTACAAAGCCTGACCTGTTATGTAATCTGCTACGTAATCTGTTACATAACCCCTACCTGTCAATCACCCTGAAGGCCAGAAATGGGAACCAATCCTGCCAGGAGGAAGGTGGGACAAACTAGCGAGGAGCATATAAGAGGCCGAGAGCGCTCGGGCTACGGGGGCTCCTGGAGGGTGACTCGTGTGTCCCTCTGACGCGCTTCTGCTTTGCACTGAAGCTTGTGCGTGAGATTGCGTCGTGGTTGTGGTCACTGTGTCACCGGCTGGACTTGGCACCAGGGTCCATTCTTGACCCTGGACACTGGGGATGGGGACTCGGCACAGACCTGGCAGGACCGGAGGCTTAGGCAGAAACCCGCAGTCGCTAGTGCTAAGTGCCGACGTGGCCAGTGTTGAACGTACGTTCTCCCGGGGTCCAGAGGAGGCAGAACCGGCTCTTAAGAAAGGAGTCACTTTCAGCAGGGCCGGAGAAGCTGGTGCCCCAGGGCGGGGTGGGGGGCCTCTGACTGACGTGATGGGAACTGGCCTCGGCTGGCGCGACCCGCTGGAGTCTGGTCCAGGGCCGGGCGAGGCCACTGAGGAGTCGGGCTTCTTCCCTTGGAGTCACTCAAGGTTTGTAGGCCAGGTGGAGGCAGAACGTGGAGGCCAGTGGAGGCGATGCGACCACCCCAGGGAAGAGGCAGAGGCCCAGACTGGGAAACGGCAGGGAAAGGAGAGGAGAGCTGGGCGGGAGGGGCCTCTGAGGTTGTGGGCTCCTCCCCAGGCCTGTGGGGCCCAGCTAAGCCCAGCTCCTCCCTCCCCATGACAGGATCGGCAGAGGCTTGCCAGGCCCCTGGGGGATGGCCTGTTATTTCTGTTGCTCTCTGTGGGTAACCTGTGGCAAGTTGCTTTTCCTCTCTGGAAGGAGTCTCCTCATCTGGAAGATGAGGGTGTGACTCCCATGGTCCTTAGGACCCTCCTGGCCTGACACTCTGTAAGTCTACACTGCAAACACCACATGGACTTTCACTCCCTCTGATAGTACTTCAACTCCAGCAGAGATTTTGTTTTCAAAGCAGAGACTGGTAAGAGGAAGGACTAATACTGTTGTGTTCCTGCTGTTTCCTAGGCACTGTCTATGCAGTGTCCGTAAGTTATCTTACTGAATTGTCCCAGGACCTTTCCCTCAGCATTGAATTTGGCTGAAGTAACAGAAAACCTGACTTAGTGTGGTTAAATCAACAGAGTTATATTTTTCTCATGTAACAAGAAATCTGGAGGCAGTTGCCTGCTGGCCTGGATTCGGTGGCTGAGATATGGAAGGGTAGATATCTATATATCTATATATATTTATGCCTTTTCCCTCTTGGCCACAGAAGGACTGCTGCAGCTCCAGCCATCACCTTTGTAAAAGCACAGTATGGGGGAAGGAACACTCCAAGGTGCATCTGCTGGCCCTTTTTTTATTGGTAAAGGAAAGCATTTACAGAAGAAGAGAATGAGGCATAGAGAGGCTGAACCACTTCCAAACACTGAGAGTCAGTATGACTCTGCCCCAGAGCCCCAGCTCCTCCTCTTTTCCAGTTCTGGAATAGCAGTCTGCTTACAGGTCCCTTACTCCACCAGGAGGCCTTTGTGTTCTAGTGGAATCAAATATCACTGCAGGTTACAGGCTAGAGGGGAGCCCACATTGGGGGATATCCTCTTGGTTTCCTGGAAGGGCTCTGAAGCTGGGTTTGTGTGCTTGGACTAGGCCTCCCCTTCTTGGTGGGAACAAATGATACAATATTCAGGCAAAGAGCACAGCCTTTAATTGTGATCCAGAAATGAACAACCTCCTTCCCCAGTAGTCCTGCTCCATCGTGTTCCCTCTCCCCCTTCCTAAATCTCTTTCACAGCCCAGGAGGGATATTCCCCTTCAGGGTAAAGGGCACCACCTGCTGAGTCAGCTCTGCCCCGCCCTTTGACCTTGAGCACTCAGGTAGGCATGGACCCTGTCTGGACCGTAAGAGTCAGCAAAGAGCACCAAGGCATAGGGCAAACGTGGTTTGTTTTTTTTCCTCCACTGGAAAATTACCAGATAATTATTTCTTTGCAGAGATTTAATTTAAATGGAAGCAGAGACCCTGAAACAAGTTGCAAATTAGTGTAAGTGTGGAGAATTGGGAACATGAACAGCAAACTTGTTCTTTTGCATTTCCCTGTGGAGAAGCAGTGGGAAGGCCGAGGGCTAGTGTAGCATCGGCCCAGGGCTGTATCCTCACACCCCCTCCCCCGTGGTTTTGTTCTGATCACGTTCGTTTTCACGTGTGGCTGTGGGAATACCATTGTACTGTACCCGGGCCACCTGGGATGGGTGTGTGGATGTGGGCTGGTGGGGGAGGCATCAAATGTAGGTCCCTGGTTGTATTTTCCTGGTCTCTAGAGTTCCAGCTGGTGGACGGGCTGTTTCCTAATTTGGAATGACATCGAAGCCTGTAACTGCAGCTTAAAGCTTATCCTGGCCCCTGCCCACCTTCAGAGCCTGCCCTTCCCCCTTCCCTCCCACCAGGGCTTGCAGGGACCAACACTGTGAGCTCCTTGCGCACGACACGCTCTTTCTTAGGGCCCTTTGCCTGTGTTCTCCCTGCTACCTGCAGCACCTTCCCTAGCTACATCTAGTCGGTACTCACTCACCTGTCGGAACTCAGGAAGCCATGCCTGAGCTCTTAGAAATAGCAAGGGGTTTCTTCTTTGGGCTCCTGTCACATCTCTGTGTGGCATTCCTCTGTAGTCCTGAAATTAGCTCTTTGCTTGTCTTTCTTGTTCAGGATGTATGAGATCTGTGAGAACAGGGAGGGACTGTGTTTCATCCATTTCTGAATCCCCAGCCCCTGGCACAGTGCCAGGCCCAGAACAGCGTTGCCCTACCCTGAACAAACTGCAAGGTGTGCACGGTTTGTTTTTGGAGTGAATACCAGCCCAGGTCCCTCTGAACAATGGAGCCTCGGGGAAGCCACCCCCGGCGGCGTGATCTCCAACCTCCTGCAGGATCATCTCAGGACAAAATGGCTTTTGAGGCTGGTGCAGCAAGCACACTCTTCTGTATCCTGTCTTGAGATTGTTCCCATTTAGTATTTGTGCCTAGACGCACCCGTTCCTGCCGGAGGGTTTTAATAGCCCACTTGACATTTTCCATTTTTTGGATGGTTGTTCCTATTAAATTGTTGTAATGAAACAAATGAACATTACTTTTTATTTTTTTTCTTTCTTCTTCTTCAAAATCTGTTTCTAAATGGCCTGTGTACCAAGCTTGCAACAGCAGCAGATATTCCCTGGATGACTGAGCTCGTGTCTTGAAAGAGGCAGTGTCGAAGTGGGCGTTAGAGCCGGGTCCCTGAGAAGTTCGACTCCTGCTGTTTCATTGTAGAGGTGAGGTAAAGAGACTGGGGCGGAGAACTGCTGCACTCCAGCGTCGGTGGCGGAGTTGGCACTGTCGCGTAGGAACCCTTATTTGTGTTTATTTTTTTCAATGATCAGTACGATTGTGTTGTACTGAAGGCTGTTCTCCACTCATGAAGTCTAGGAACAAGAATAAAAAATATTAGCTCATATTTTCGGCACCGGAAACAGTGACAACATTTTAGGGTTTTTATTAGTCAGTTTTTCTATGTGTACATATTTTACACTTATTTTAATAAACATGTAAATTTAAAAAGAAAAAAAGTATGAAGAAGAAAATGAAGAATCACTCAAACTCCAGTCCCCAGAGTTAAGTACTGTTAGCAGTTTGGCACGTAGTCTTCCAAAATGCCGTTATGTCTTTTCCTGAGGAAGTGAAAAATGGGCTTGCACTGTGTACTTGTTTGGTAACCTACTTTTTGTCACTTACTAATGTGTCATGAACATCTTCTAGAACCCAAAAGTATCCACAGCCTCATTTCTGGTGACTGGATAGCAGCCTACTGTATACATACGTCACAATTTATTTATCAGAATTGTTATCGTTAGACGTGTAAGTCGTCCCCTGTTGTTTTTCCTGTTATGTGTAGTACTTTGATAAGTATCTTTGTGGAAGAATACATTTTTTCCCTCATTTATTATTTTGTTAGGATAAACTCGCATAAGAGTAATTTACAGGTCGGGGTGGGCAACCTGCAGCCTTCTGATTTCAAGATTGTTCTTTATTAAGCACCTAAGGAGGCAAGAAAAGCTTCATCTTTATTTTGCCCGCCTTTTAATAAAAGTATTTGTTCTGTAAAATTTGGATTTAGTCAAAAGGCTGCACTTAAGGACCCAGAAGGCCACACGTGGCCTTAAGGCCTAGGTCAGTGTGCTTGCCCGTTTTAGAGGTATTTGACGTGGACCGCCACATTGCATTTCAGGAGAACAACGCCAGGTTATTTCTTACAAAGCATATGTGAAAGCTCATTTTCCACATCCTTGCCTTGCTCCATTTAAGTAGACTTATTTCATCAGTTTTGGTGAATTTGTGTCTTTGAAAATCAACCATTCACTGAGATTTTAAAATTTATTATCACACAGTTTGTACATAGTTTCCTCTTACAATGAACAAACAGCCATTTCATGACTGTGGTTGAAAGCCCTTTCTCATTCCTAACATGTTGTTAAGAAGAGCAGAATGCTCTGGGCATACTTCAAAATTGTTGCTTTTCCCCTTCCCCTGCTGTAAGCAAATTTTTCTTTAATATTCTCTGTGAAAATTTTGTTCCTAGAGGTAAAACAAAAGTGTGGGGGGTCCCCCTAAGACTAGGCCCCCATGAAGTTCTTAAACTCTAGCTTTGCTCACACACAACCTCTAGCACCTCGTCAATTACACTTCTGGTTTTTCTACCTTGGCATCTGGTTCTGGTGGAGATTTTTGCTCCTGGGCTGCTGTTGTAGGAAGCTATGATTCCTGTATCCACCTGTCTGTCTCTTCAGTTGTGGGGGCAGAGGTTTGCCCTGTGACCTCAGTTCTCTGACAAATCTAAGAAGAGTTGTCAATTTTCAGTTTCTTCAGCTCTTTCCTTGTGAGGATGGGAGTGACACCTTCCCCACTCCTTACCTGTGCGACCGGAAACTGGAAGACTTCTGTTCTCAGTGTTTCCAATTTTTGCTTTTGAATTAATTAGCATTGTAAGATGTTTGTCTGTGTTACTGGTCTTTTCACAAATTCTTTTTATTCGGTCTGCTTTTTAGGATTTGGATAAATTCCAGCTTTTGTAGTTAAAAAATTTCTTCCTCATTTCTTTCTTTAGGTTTTATTTTGCTGTTATTCTTCTAGCTTTTTGAATTAGTTTATTTTTATTTAGTTATCTCATGTTTAATTTTATTTCTTTGTTCTGCTAATCTCTTTAGGGAAATGGATTATCCGCATGCCTCGGGCATAAGCTTCTTTAGGGTGAGGACCTTGCTTTGTTCAGGCCGCAGCGCACAGCGCAGGTGCGTGGTGCACAGTGGCCGAGCGCATTGACGCGGGAGCCAGTGCACGTTGCGCTGGGCGTCTGTCCTCCTTATTCCACATATTGTACTTTCCATGTTTAAATTTATTTGGCTGTTCCTTCAACATTTTACATATTTTGCACTAAAAAGTGTTGCCTTTTTGGCCCCACTGTACCATATATGCGATTTTATATCTCAGTTTGTAAAATTTAGTCTTGTCATCCTATTTTTTAATAAAATTTTTATAATGCTATTATGGAATCATTTCTGTTCACTGGATATATTATGTTTTACTTAACTATTAATCTATTGATGTAAATTTGAGATAGTGCCAGTTATTTTGTCATTAAAAGAAATTATATGAATATTTTATACATACAGTTTTAAAAGTACTGTAGAAACTTTCTTCATGATAAAACCACTGTAGTGACATTTATGGGTCAAAGAACTGAATATTTAATTGTTACATTTTGACTAATGGTTTTGCAAAAGGGTAGAACAAAATGTGGCAGCCATCAGTGACACCTGAATGTGATTGTCTTCCCGCAATTTTGCTAATCTGGGGGGCCGTCCTCCTCTGCCTTCCTTCTCTGGCCCAGTGCTGCTGGCACTGCCCCGTAACACCCTCTGTCTCTCTTAGATCTCTGAAAATTTTTCCCAATTTCTTGAATAGAAAGAAGGTGAGACTGAGAAAGGTCAAGAATTAAGGTGATGCACTTAATTATTTACTTTGATTATTTGTCTATTTTTTTAAACAAAACTAAGATTGATGCAACCTTTAACTTACCATTTTCTAAGATCAAGAATTTCAAAGGAGATGCCTGTGGGTCAATTGACAAATTCAATCATTTGATGGTGTAAAAAATTTATTATTTCACTTTTTCCAAGCTTTCTTAAGGCATAATTGACAAATAACAATTGCATAAGTTCATGAAATACAGCGTGATGTTTTGATACATGTGTATATTATGGAATGATTACCTCAAGCTAATTAACATATCCATCACCTCACATAGTTATTTTTTTTGTGGTGAAAACATTTACTATCTAATCTCTTAGCAATTTTCAAGTATGTACTACTCTGTTGTTAACTATAGTCCGAAAAATTTGTCATCCTAACTGCGACTTTGTACCATTAACCACATCTCCCCATTCCTCCCGCCTGCCCCTCCCACGCCCGCCCCTTCCCTGACAGCCGCTGTTCTTCTCTCTGCTTCTATGAGTTTGAATTTTTCAGATGCCACATATAAGTGAGGTCACACAGTATTTTTCTTCTTGTGCCTGACTTATTTCACTTAGCACAATGTCCTCCAGGTTCATTCATACTGTTGCAAATGACAGGGTTTTCTTCTTTTTTAAGGCTGAATAGTATTCCATATCTCTTCGACACACTGATTTCAGTTCCTTTGGATATACACCCAGCAGTGGGATTGCTGGATCATGTGGTTCTGTTTTTAGCATTTGAGGAGCCTCCATACTGATTTCCACAGTGGCTGTACTAATTTACCTTCCAACAGGGTTCAGGGGTCCCCTTTTCTCCTCATCCTCGCCAACACTTATCTTTTGTGTGTGACAAATATTTATTGATTGCTTGTATACCAAACATTCTTCTAGGCATATAGATTCAGCAATGGCTAAGACAAGTCCTTGCCTTCCCAGAGTTTAGATTTTGGTGGTAGTAGACAGATGATAGGTAAGTAAGCAAATAAAATGTAATATAATGTCAAGCAGTTGTAAATGCTATAAAGAAAGATAAAGTAGTGTAAGGAAATAGAGTATATGGCAGAGGTGTAGGTTTGGATGGGGTGGTCTAGGCCTTCTGAAGAGGTGACTTTGGTCACAGAACTGAATGAATCCAGGGAGATTGCCACGTGAGGGTCTGTGGTGGGACAGTCAGAAGGAACTGCAGTGCAAAGGCCCTGCGGCAGGAATGAGATGGCGTTCCTAGGCAGCCAGCAAGGACGTCACTGTGGCTGTAGCTGAGTGGGAGCTGCCAGAGGGCCTGCAGGCCTTGGCAAGGAGTTTAGATTTTAGTCAACAGGAGCTGGCGAGCTGACTGCTTTTGATTAGAGGAGTGATGGGATCTGACTTAGGTTTTCAATGAAGCAATCTTGCCACCGTGTGGCTAGTACATTGCAGGGGATTGTAGAGTAGGTGAGGAGACCGGCCAGGAAGCCTGTGCAGCCCAGGGAGGGACGGGGCTGGGTTAGGAGGGCAGCAGAGGGTGAGAAGGGTCAGATTCTGTATATCCTCTGAGCCACAGGGTGTGCTGATGGTTTGCATGTGGGATGAGAGAGAAAGAGGTGAGACAAGGGTACCTCTAAGAGTTTGGGCTGAGTAACCAGGAGTGAGAAACAGAGCCAAGAACGGATGGGGTGTGATGAGGGTGGGCAGGAGGCTCCAGATACACTCTTGGGGACCACCCAAGGTAGATGGTACTTAAAGCCACGAGACTGGATGAGCTCGTGTAGGAGATGAGTTAGTGAGGGGGAGGGGATGGTGGCCACGTGTGCAGGAGCGGTTGGGTGTGACACCCTATTTTTCCCCTTTTCTTTTTTTTTTATGGGAGAGAAATAACTGGCCAAAATTCCTTCTTAGTTGGAGCTAACTTGTCACATGGCAAAACCTCTTTCCCCGTCAGAGAGGGTCGGTGGCTCAGTTATCTCCGCAGAGCAGCTGCGGGCGCTCAGAGAGCTGCAGGTGACGCGTGTGCTTATCAGTGGCTCTCCTTCCGTGAATCCCTCGTGCCGGTCTTTTGTCTTTTCTTTCCCCTTTGTGCCTTGTGAACCGGTGTTGGCACAGTATACAGTAAGGCCAACATCAACATGCACACTGTCTTTATTCTCCCAACAAGACCGCTCGGCCCGGAGACCTGCTTGTGGGGAGGATAAAGGAGAGACTGTCGGTTTGCTCGCAGGCCTGTGCTGAAGCCACCCTGTGCCTCATTCCAGCACACAGGAGGACAGGTGGCCGGTCAGGCCCTCAGAAAGCTCCCTGCTCGGGAGTTTTTGGTTTGTTCGTTTTTCCAACAACAGACCTGTAAGAATCTGAGGGTCTCCTCACGAGGAATCTGGTGTGGAAAGCAGGTATTCACTGAGTGCTTCCAGTAATTTAAAAGAGAGGAACAAGAGTCCTAGCCTGCGGTGCGTCCTCTATGGCTGAACACTCTCATGTGATTCCTAGAGAGGTGGGGGCAGACTGAGGTGTTCCTACGCAGTGCTGGCCACCAACAGAGTCTTGTTCCCTTGAAGAAATGGCTCCAGGGACCATCTGGATGCTTCTCGGGCAGAAAGATCAGTTCTACCCCAGGAACCCCAACTACCAGACAGAGCCCCCAGGCCCTGCAGGGGTCACACGTAGCTGATGCTTCGATGCCCTCCTGGCGGAGGTCCCAGGTGGCACAGGGACCCAGCCAGTTCAGAGGACCCTTCAGTATTATTATATTTCCTCCAGCTCTCACTTCCCTGACTCCCGTATTCGCAGAGGCACCAGAGACTGGCGTTTTCTTTTGTGGGAAGGTAAGGTGCACGGCAGATCAGATAGAGGTCCTCAGCATTCCAGAGACGTGAGCTGGGGCTTGTTGGTGACTTGGGCTGGTCGATCTGTGAGTCTTTCTCCCAGCTTCCTCATAACGGGTTCTCAGTGCTTTTCCCACTGGATGGAGACTCTCTCCAAAAGTGCTCACTAAACCCAGGTAACCAGGGGTGATCTTTGTTGCTTTAAATCTGCACTATCCTATATGGTATTCACTAGCCACCCCTTGAAATGTGGCTAGTCAGGATTGCGATGTTCTGTAAGTGTAAAATATATCACCAGGTTTCAAAAGCTAAGTATGGTTAAGAAAAGTAATATATCTCATCAATAATTTTGTATATTGATAGCAATGTTAAAATGACAATATCTGGGAGATATTAAGTTAAAGAAAATGTATTATTAAAGTTAATTTTGCCTGTTTCTTTCCATTTTTTTAAATGCGGCTAGTAGCAATTTAATTAGATGTGTGGCTTGCGTTCTGTTTCTCACCGGACAGCGTTGCTCTGAAGAGGCAGTCCCCTTGGCGCCCATAGACGGCTTGCCACGGGGAGTGGCTTTTCCAGAGTGAAAGTGTGACCTGCTGCACTCCGGCGGCCCCAGGTAAAGCCCAGTTCCCACAGGATGACTTCCAAGGCCCACCGTGAGGCTCTGCCCTCATGGCCCAATTACTTCCTATTAGGCCCTGTCTCCCAACACTGTTGGATTAGGGATTAAGTTTCCAACACATGAATTTGGGGACACATTCAAACTGTAGCAGGACTTTTCATAAAGGGCGAGCTATGGTCTGAATGCTTGTGTCCCCCCCCAAATTCAAACGCTGAGAGCCTAATCCTCCAGGTGGTGGTATTAGGAGGCAGGGCCTCTGAGCGGTCATTAGATCATGGGGTGGAGCCCTTGTGAAGGGGATTAGTGCTGTTGTAAAAGAGGACCGAGAGAAACCCCTTGCTCCTTCTACCACATGAGCGAGATGCCATCTATGAACCAGGAAGCAGCCCCTCACCAGGCTCTAACTCGCCATCACCTTGATCGTGGACTTCCCAGCCCCCAGAACCGTGAGAAATAAATTCCTGTTGTTTATAAACCACTCAGTCTGAGGTGTCTTGTTATAGCAGCCCAAGGGACTAAGGCAGAGGTGAAACATCTTCTTCTCTTTCAGATCGTCAAAACAGCAACAGTGACTGTGACATCCTCTATTGGCTGGCATCCAAGGTGCCAAGCCAAGAGCCCTCACACTTGACTATCCATTTTGAAGGCCATCCTGGTTTTCTAAAGTTGTCCAAATGGTTGAGTCTTCCTTCTCTCCTCAACAGGAGACAGGAACATTCCTCCCTAGTTTCCACACAGAAGGGTCAAATCCTCTGTCAAGTGGTGGAATGAAGCCAGTGCCTGTGGGGACAGAGGAGGGAGGCAGCATTTTCTCGGCTCCTTCTATGCCCAGGCACTGCCTCGTTCTTTACATCCACATTTCATCAAATCCTCACAACAGCCCCACAAACAGGTGTCACCATTAATATTTAACAGACAAGGAAGCCACAACATTTCCAGGTAGAACAACTTGCTCAGGGCCCTCGGAAGTGGTTGGGTTGTGCTCAGTTATACGTCCCTGTTAGTTTAGGGGTCTCCTTTCCTTTCGTCAGGTTGCCAGCCATCGCTCCCTGCTGCTGCTGTCACAGCTAACGGCGTCAGCTTCTTGCTTTACAATTCTCATTTGCTGCTTTTGATTTGCTGTAAGCAGGAAGATGAGAAACCCCAGCTTGTTCAGCTGCTCTTCAATGGCGAGGCCCGGGGCTCTTGCTACGTATCTCTGGGCCTTTAAAGAAACCAGGCTGCTCACTCACAGGCACCGGGCAGCACGTGCTCCTTTCCCTCTGCAGCCACTGCTCAGGGTTCCGGTATTCTCTCAGGACCCGCTCCCGCGAGCCAGCCCTAATCCCGAGTCTCTCTTCTTGTCTGCCTGGTGTTCGAGTCCTCTAGCTCCCAGAGCCTGCTCTAGGCTGAAGTTTTGATTTGGTGATGTGTGCGCCCTCTTCTCTGGCTTACTATGTGCTTCTTTGCATGCAGGTTTCCTGATTTCACCTGCATCCACCAGGTGTGAAGAAGTGGAGTTTGGCTGCCTGGCCCAGGCCCACAGCTCTCCTGCTCTGTGGACAGCTCAGATTTCCAGGGGCGTGTGGGGCAGTCAGGAGCTGCATGCTCGCGTCTAGTGATTTGGCCACTCGGGGGCCAGGTTCTTTTTGCTTCCTAACTGTATCTGGACTCCAGAGACTTAAAGTTGTCTGAAGTTTGGAGCATTACTGTATATAATTCTGGCTAGTTTTTGGAATGTAAATATATACATATTTGCTTGAACAATAGAAGTACACTTGAAACTTTAAAGGTATGTGTGCATGTGGGTTTATGTGCATGCACATAATTTTTTGATGTTTTTATTCTTTAATAACTAATGATTTCAAAGAATAAACAGTTCCTAGATGCCCTGGTTGCCGGTATGAAGTTTGGAAGTGAACAGATGCTATAACTTGTGCTCAAACCTTTGCACTTATATGTTCAGTTAAACCACTGAAGTGGGTAGGGGAAGAGTTGCTTGAAGACCGAGCCCAGACCCACAGTGGTGGAGGGGCACCCGGAGATGGGTTCTTCATCTTTAAGACAAGGCATTCCAGGTTGTTCTGCGGGAAAATTTCCCAGGGTCCATCTCTTCATTTTGCCCATTCTTTTCCTGCGTGTCCCATTGTGAACTGGCCTGCCTTCTGCCTCTGGCCTTGCCTGGTGGCTTCTGCCCGGGTCTCGCCCATGCGCCGGATGATGGCGCTCAGGAACCTGAGCTGGACGCTTGGCGCTCCGTACCGCAGCCTGCCTGGGAGGGGAGCGAGAGCTCGAGAGGGCCCGGAGGCAGAGGAAGGGGAAGGAGGGCACCGTGGGGGCCAATGAAAGGGAGGCTGGCAGCGTTTGAACTGAGGTTTTGTTTCTTCTTTATTTTTTCCTGCATGTAGGTAAAAATCATGCCGCCCAGCCTAATTCCTTTGTCAGGTGGAATCAGGATAAATGGATTTAATTTCTATTTTTGGATGATGCCCTGCCTTTGTAGTCCTGTTGTCTGAAACCCTTGATCATCCGGGATAGTTTGGCAGAGCTGCATTTCAGAACGAGGTGAGGAACAGATAAACAATTCATCAATAATCGGATTCTGGTCTGAAGGAAATAGGTGGCTGGTTTTCAGTTCCAAGTGGAGGGGCTGCGGACAAATGTTAAGGTTACCTGATGCGAGGACGAGGGGCTGTTTCCATCCCAGGCCTCCTCCCCGAGGCCTGCGAGGCGGGTCAAGGGCTGTGGAGCCGGCCAGCTCGGGACGGCTGAGCCTCTCGTGAGCTGTTGCAAAGGCACGACAATAATACGTGGAACCCTTTAATTTTCGTTTTCCCTTTGCCAGGAAGGAAAAGAAAAAGAGGACTAGTCAAAGTCTCTTCAAAATCCCATTTGGCTTTTTCCAATGGGATCATCTATCTTCCGTGTCTGGTTTTGCCACTTAACCGCTAATGATGCGCATGCTAAGACATGATCTGTGAATGCAATTTCTTTCTGAATTCAAGCCTTTCTTCTTATGCGTATTTGCTATAATGGATATACTGGAATAATGTCAGGGATTAAATAAAGGAGGCACTTCAGCGAAAACAAATATGCCAGTGGAGACTCCACCAGAGAAACAATTTTTCCTTGTCTTCTCTCACCCAAATTCAAAAGACGTTTTCTAGGGAATTTCAGCTTGCAGAAATAAAAGGAACTGATGGAAAAGTTACTGATCAGTCAATAGTAGCGACTGGGTATCAAGAGTGCCACAGGGTGCTAGGCATGTTATATCCAGGGTTACATTTAAAACTCATCAGAGCACCATTGGCTGGCTGCTGCTGTCTCCACTGTGTGGACAGAGTTTGGTTCCTGAGCCCACTGAGCTCACCTATTCTTGGGAAGACTTGGCTAAGAAACACCACTGCCAATGGTCGGTTTTGTTTCTTCTGTAGGGTGGCGGTCGTCACTCCTCTTGCTCCAGTGACCACACCTTCTGGGCACTAGGGAATAGTAGAGTGGAATAAGACATGGTATCTCTCCCCAGGAAGTTCATGGATTAATGGGAGGAGGAGGACAGACATTTACAGGCCTGTTAGAAAACAATATGGAGGCTCAGAGACAGGTGTGTCCTGGATGCTATGGGAGCCAAGTGAGGAGGTGCCACCAAAGGGTGGGTGGACTACCTGTGGGTCGCTGGCTTCCTTGGAGTCCATCATCTGTGGTTTAGAGTTAGATGTTAATCATCAGACAGGACCTCAGGGCCAGTTCCATGGAAATGCATTCCTGGCAGAAGCATTGGCCACGTCTACAAAGACTCCCTCTCTGCATCCTCCTGGTCTACGCGGGTAAAGTCATTGGATGTCACTGTGGAAGATTTGTGACTCATCGGAAAAGACATGTCTCTGCATGGTTTCCAGCCATTGGCTTCATCTGTAAGACAAGTTTTCTTCTCAATGGGGAAAGGAGCCCATTTCCCTGCCACCTGTCAGTGTTTAGCTGGCCACCGTGGCTTATTACTGCTGCCATCTTCTGCTCGGGAGAAATGTGCATGCTCAGGGTAGGGGCTCGTCAACGTCATTAGAGGAGAGGAGGCTGAGCCGGGATTCCAAACGGAAACATTTACCGTTAGCACAACAGCAACCCTTGTTCTCCTGCCTCTTTCCCTGATGTCCAGCAGGGCCACTCCCCGACCCCAGCCGTCCTCCACCAGCCACCCATATTCTCCATACCCTCCTTTATGCCACCCCCATGGGCATGGATTTAGTCTTATTTCTTCACCTGAAGTCATTGCAGAGCAGATCTCACCACTACTTAGAACTGCTGAGCTGCTTTTATCTCATGCCTTGGCTGGTGGGGGCAATTTGTTGTTTGAGGAGATACCAGACCCTCTGAATTTTCTGTTGTGAGAAATGAATGGCTTCAGCATCATTCAGGTGAGTTTACTCATTTCTACAAATCTTTCCTCAGTGCCATCAAGGGCTTCAGAGATGAGTAAGACACAGCTCCTGCCCTAAGGAGCTACAAATGTTTGTGTTGCATGTGTTCATGTGTGTGTGCGTGTGTATGACGTGATGAACAATTACACATGGAATGGGTTGTGCTCTATGGTAGCAAGAGTGTAGCATGTTGTAGTAGCCCAGAGGAGGGCCATAAATGCCTCCCTATAGGCTTGGGGTCAGAGGATGAAGAGGGGTAGGTGAGGCATGTGATCAGATTTGCATTTAGGGAAAAAAATCGCTCTGACACAGTGTGGAGGGCTAGGTAAAGTGGTTCCAGAGCAGAAGGTCTCTGTGCTAGTCCAAGCATGAGGTGGATCGGGTTGTTGGTGGAGATAGAGCAATGCAGGTGGTTCAAGAGATCCTAGGAGATTCCAACCAAAGGCTTGGTGACGCATCTCATGTGGCAAGTGAGGAGAGGTGGTGCTGTGAGGATGGTGCCACATTTCTGGCTTGAAAAGCAAGGTGGTCGGTAGTGTTGTTGACTGAGATGGGGTTCCCAGAAGAGACCAGAGGGCTGGCTGGTGGGGGTGGGCAAAGGTTTGGCTTTAGAGCTTTTGAGTGTGAGATGGTTGGGGACCCAACCAAGGAGAGGTGCCAATTAAGCAATTTTACATAAAGAGGGGATCTCAGAAGAGAGTCTGGGCTGGTTTTATAAATGTGAGGCATTTTTGTTTCGGTGGTAACGGAAGCTATGGGATGGAAGAGCGTGTTCGGTGAGAAGAGAAGGAATGCCTGGGTGAGGTTTTGAGGGATTCCACTACCTATGGCCTGCAGGAGAAGGACGGAGATGCTATGGCCAGAGAGAGAGGCGTAGAACCAGGAGGGTGTTAGGCCGTGAAGGTCCAAGGAAAAGTGTTTCAGACCAGAGGAAGGGTCAGCACAGCCGCCTGACATTGAGGGTCTGTTAAGATGAGGGCTGGGAAATGCCCACCGGACACGGCTGCACAGGAGACATCAGCCAGGGCCTGTGAGGCAGGAAGGTGGGCACCAGACCCAGGTCGGAGTGGGCTGTGGACGGCCTGGGAGCTGCAGAGAGCACAGCAGTGAGTGAAGGCGGCCCTTCGCTGCAGGCTGACTGCGGAGGGAGCCAGGGAGACGGGGTGATGAAGGTGAGGAAGGTGGGAAAATGCTTGAAGGCGGAGAAAGGACAATCAGAGTGAGGCTGTGAATGTTGTAAAGAAAAACGTTCCAAAGGTGGCAGGTGGCTGTGGGATCCAGCGTGGGCTACGGGGATAGCGGCGTCCTCCCCATGTGCTCTAGGGGGAAGCAGGACGGATGCCCCGCAGGGAAGCCAGGGTGTGGGTTTGTGGGGGCTCCTGTGTGATGGCGTCTGTTCGCTCTGGGAAGTGGGAGGCAAGGCCCCCTGATGAGCGGGAAGCGTGTGGGTGGGTGGCAAGGATGGAAGCTTCAGAAGAGTGAAGTTGGGAAAGTCACCGTGGCGAGAGGTGAGTCGTGGCAGCGGGTTTGCTGGGCAGGGTGCAGGTTCGCCGGGGTGAGGGTCGAGAGCGTGTGGAGCTGCCCCGGCTCTTCCTGCTGGACACAGGCCTGGGGTGGGGATGGCGCCCGGCTGGGTGTTCCTGGGCTCGGGTTTTATCTGGATGGCACACACAGAAAGCAGCAGACGGGTCAGAGGGCTTAGTGTATGGGCAAAATATTAAAACCATGGGCCCTGGCGTCCAAGTGGGACTGGCTAATGCAGAAAGGAAAGGGCCGAGGATCCAAGAGAAGCCATAGCTGGATAATCATCAGAGTGAGAGGAAGTGAGGGCGCAGGGCAGAAGGGGAAGAGCCCGGAAGGGGAAGAGCCCGGCTGGAAGTGCGCGCCTTAGTGGTTCTAGGGGTGCAACATCTACTGGAGTGTGAGGGGGAGGGGAAGAGGGGACCCTTGGAAATAAGTAGCTCAAGGAACAGAATAAGAGGCCGTCTGTGGGGCCATCCATGGGGGTGTGGACATCGCTCAGGATGACGGCAAAGCCTGGGGTAGAACGAAATATCTACCAGCCTTCAATGAAAGAAGGGGAGTGACTGGGAGGTTGGCACATATGAGCAACTAAAGAGGATGGGTGCTGTGGTCCTCAACCCAGAAAAACTAACAAGCAGCTCTCGACACCCTTCAGGAGGCATGAGCAGATTGTCAGAGCTATTCTAAAAGCATTTATCCACATACTTGCTCAACATTATTGAGCAAGCTCGATTTTCCAGGCACACTGCTAGAAACGGGTGACAGGTGACTGAGACACACTTCCCCGGGGTCTCACAGCTCGGGGGAAGACAGAGATATGAAGACGTGGACCCACAGTGTGATGTGTCATGATGTGGCCGAAGCAGAGGCACAGTTTCCACGGTGGCACAGAGAAGTGAGTACTTAATTCTGACCAGAGAAGGTGACAAGGTGTCCCAGAAGAGACACTGTCTGGGCTGGATGTTGGAAAGTGAGTCGTTTTGCCAGATGGCGAAGGCTGCTGGAAGAGGGTGGGTTTCAGGCGGAGGAAACAGCAGGAGGAAAGGCTCAGAAGTGTGCGAGCACGTGGGGAACATGACATCTCTGAGCTACGTCGTGTTCATTTTGCCTCCTGGGACACATCTGGTGATGGTTTGCTCCTCTGAGAATGGGTTTCTCAGGAGATGAAGTCGGAGAAAGGCGGCTACAGGGCCTGGGGCCACGAGGATGGCAGAGAAAGGGCAGTGCTTCCTGGAAGGGTACGTGATGAGAGAGGAGTGGCTGGAGCCCAACTCATGCAGCGGGAGGGGGATGCAGCTACAGAGGGTGCATCGTGCACAACTTTATACCCAGGGTCCTGGGCCCAGATGTGTGTGTGAGGATTCATCAGAGAGAGGCTCTTTCGTCTAGTGGGGAGTAAGTTTTTAGGCTCTGTTCCCCTGGAAGACGGTATGGACTTAGCTCATAATTATTAAGGGATACTGAATGTTTGACATCAACCTTCACCTTGGAGAGATTTTTAAAAAATGATACTTAGCTACAGTAAAGGTCACAGATTAAGTATTAAGTATCTCGAACACCATTGAACTTGGCGTCAAGCAGAATGTCTGGCTCGGCTGCCCACCCGTATTGCTCTTCTCCCCACTCGTGTCATTTTCGTGACCATTTCCTCCTGAGGACTCTGTTCTGTCAAAGCTATTCTGATGAGTCTTGACTGCATTCAGAAAGAAGATCAAGCAAACCTCACTGTTAGACTTGACCTGAGTTCGGGCATGGACTGCAAGGTTCGTGAGGGCACAGCCCATGTGCTGTCCATCTCTTTACTTTTAGCGCTGAGCACTGTGCGGATATCCGGCTGGGGACACAGCTGTATGACTCGTGTGCTGCCGGCCCACCCTGATCACTGCGCGCTTCCCCGTGGTGCCTGAGTGGCCTCCATCTCTCAACACAGTGCTCTGCACGGTGCTACCAACTGACAGAGCTGGCCCCTGAAAGGATATCAGCTTCCTGGCGCTGCCATAACATGGTACCACAAAATGGGTGACCTAAAACAACAGAAGTTCACTCTCTCACAGCTGTGGAGGCCAGAAGTCCAATATCGAGGTATTTGTAAGGTTGGTTCCTTCTGGAAGCTCTGAGGGAGATCTCTTGCCTGCCTGTCTCCTAGCTTCTGGGCACTGCTGGCAAACCCCGGCTTTCCTTGGCGTGCAGCCGCACAGCTGCACTCTGGTCTTCGCCGTCACGCGGCTGCGGGTGCCAATACCCTCTCCTTTCCCTTACAAGGACACCAGCCATTGGATTTAGGGTCCATCCCAAATCCAGCAGAGCTCATCTAGAGATCCTTAATTATATCTGCAAAGACCCTATTTCCAGTAAGATCACATTCATAGGTCCCTGGGATTAGGACTTGGACATCTCTTTTTGGGAGCCACTTTTAAACTCAGGGTCCCTGTTCAACTGACCTCACCACTCCTGTAACAGGTGCCAGTGCATGTGCAGGCTCTGGTACCTGCAAGTCTTTCCTGTTCCTTAGTGTGGAGTCCTTCTGCGGAACTTGCCCAGTGCCCACTTTCTGTGGTCTGGGGTCTGCTTTAGGTCTGATTAGTCTTAGCTCCCACTGTGGGCTGAAGACCCACTCCCGAACCACGTGCTAGAAGCCCTGTGCCATTCTGCTGGGGTGCTCGTTTCTGGCCATCGGAGATTTTCTGCTGTGGTGGCCTCTCTCAAGTAAATGCACTTGGTTGATGTTGCCAGCAGCTGCATCCCGGTATGGCAGGGACACTCCAGGCTGTTTTCTCCCACCAGCCAGACTCTGCTTGCTGTGTCCTGGGGCTTGTATTTTCCATCCTGGATCTTGCTACCTGGTTTCTGACTCTCTGCCCAATCACTTCTCACTGATTCTACTCCCAGATGGCTTGGAGTTTTAATTTTGGCTATTTGCAGTCAGTCCTAACGCCAAGCCCAACCCAGGGTCCTAGCACCTTCAGACCTGGCCTTCATCTGTGACAGAGAACTGATCCCGCACCTGCTATAGCTTCTGCACCTCCTCAATCCTGTTTGTGCTCTAGGTCTTGGGCCCTTCAGCCCTACCTGTCCCAACTCTGGTTAACTTTTTCTCATTAGGTCACAAGAAAAGGCCTCAGAAGAATAACCACAACCTGAGTCTCACTTTCTGAAGATCTAATGAGGCAATTCTCTTGTTCCTGGAGAGTTTATCAGGAATGTGCTCTCTGGGGTCAGTGTGTGTGGATTTTAACATCATTGCTGCTACTTACTGGATGTATGGCTTTGGGAAAGTTAACTGGTTTCTCTGTGCCTCAGCTTCCTCATCCGAGAAATGGGGGTAATAACAGAATCTGTTTCTGGGGCTTTGTTGGTTTGAGGTTTGGCACGATGCTCACGTCTCTTACTGAGGTCATTAGTGTTAGATGAGGTCACTGTAGGGGAGATTATAATGATACGTTTTGTCGGGATGCCACTGAGGACACTGACCTGTATGCCACACAGGGTCCCCTTAATGTGGGCCCAGTGGAGAAAGTCCTCCCAGATCACATTATTGGGTAAATCTGGGGTTTGCTTGTGAACACGGATTGTTTCTGTATTAGTCACATCAGGACACGTGTGACATTTCCAGCTTTGGCTTTGCTTTGGCTGCTGGTGAGCTCAGAGCCACAAGGGGTGGGGCAATGTTGTCTATTCCCTCAAATTCTTTCTCTGGCTACAGTGCCTGTACGTTACTTTTGTAGCAGATACATTTGGAATTGCAGCCCTGGCATTAGCTGCTCCTCCTCACCCCTGGCGGTGCACACCAGCCACCATTTTGAATGATGCCCTCCACAGCTATGGACTGAACTGTGTCCCCCCAAAATTCACATGTCAGAGCCCCAACCTCTAATGGGATGGTATTTGGGAGGTACTTAGGTTTAGCTGAAGTTGTGAGGGTGAGGCTGTCTTGCTGGGAGTCTAAGAAGAGCTTGCTTCCTCTCTCTGTCTCCCTCTGCACACACCCAGGAAAAGCCATGTGGGTGGTCTGTCTGCAGCTCAAGTGACTCGCACCAGACAGTGACCCTGCTGGCACCTTGATCTTGGGCTTCTAGACTCCAGAACCGTGAGAAATAAATTCCTGTTGTTTAAGCCACCCAATCTATGACATTTCATTACGGCAGCCTAGGCTGACTACGGCATCCACCCCCACCTCAACCACGCACTGGATAAATGGCAGCCATCTGGGACCAGCTGGGCCAATGCTCAGCTCTTCCTGCCAGTCTGGAGTTGGGCCCAGAGGGTCAATGTCTCTCTAGGTGCCTTGAGCCCTGAGCCCTTTGAGGCTGCAGGTAACCATGTGCTGGGCAGCAGGAAAGCCAGTTTTCTGAGAAGGAAGAGAGAAGCAGAAGCCCAGAGAGAGAGAGAGCTAACGGACAGGTAGCCGACACTCCCTGGGATCCAGAAAAAAGCCTAGTTTCTGGTGACTGTCCTTCCTGGGACCCAGTTACTTCCTTGCTCTTGGCTTTCACAAATTAAATCTTAAGTATTTTTTTTTATTGCAAAATCTCCTTCCTTTTGTTCTTAAAAAGCTAGCTTGAATTCATTTCTGTTACTTGCAAATACATAAAAATTCTCAAGTCAGTCCCTTGCTCTGGTGTTTTACCTGCAGTCATCCCTCGGTATCCTCAGGAGGCCATTGTTCCAGGACCCCTGCAGATGCCCCAGTCCCTGATACAACATGGTGTGGTATTCATACATAACCTGTGCACGTCCTCCTGTGTACTGTAAATCATCTCTAGATTACTTATAATACCTAATACAATGCAAATGCTATGTAAAGAATTTTTGTTTCATGACATTGGCTTTTTATTTATATTATTTTTATTGTTGTATTGTTATTTTTGATTTTTTTCAAATATTTTTTCTCTGTGGTTCATCGAATCCATGGATGAGGAACCAGGTGATACCAAGTGACAGCTGTGTTTACCTTGTGATGTGGCATGATCTTTTATGAGGTGACTCAGAACCCTTTGTGGGACCAGGTCGATTGTGGATATCTGTAAAGAATTCAGATATTTTCTTCTGATGCTGGGTAGGAGCTGCCCAGGTAGGTTGTGAAGTCTCTTGGATGCCACAAACAAGACAGGGCCTGGGAGAAGTCCGGGCCGTGGAGATGGTGGTGGTTGACATGGGGTCTCTTCAGTTGTAGGAGTCTATCTCCTGTCACAAAGGAAAATTATGCTGGACTAACATGACTTGTTTTTAAAGCATATTATTAACTTTTTCCTCTTTTGCTCTTGCTTTGCCAGAAATTGCAGGTTGGTGAGTTATCTGTGTTTTTTTCTCGGTGCATCATGAATAGTCAGTCCCAATCATTGCTCCAAACAATTGCGATTGCTGTTGTTGAGGATTTATAGAAGTGCTTACACTCTAAACATCCTTTTATGACCCTCCATTTCTATGGTAACCTAGATAGGCTGTTCAGTACACATGGGCACCTTTTTGGGAAAACCTGATAGAAGAAAATCTGAATTTACAGAAGAGATAAATAAGGGGTTGACTATTGGCGTGGCTTTATGGAGGATCCACAGACAGCAGTTTCCCCTAGTGCATTTGGAGCACTCACGATTCTTTTCACAGATCATGAGCAACGTCTTACACATAATAGGCTCTGAATGAAAATTTTGTTGATTGATTGACGAGCCACTTGGGAAGGAGAGAAATGTGAAGCTAGGGTTATAGTTCGCTGCTGCCAATTGGAGATAAATCAGAAAGGAAGAAAAAGCATCTGTGAGCAGATAGCCATGGTTGGTGGGGAGAGAGGACTCTGTTTTCAAAAGTGTGATTCACGTACAAGTTTTAGGAACCTACTTGCTGTGTAATCCAAGATATACATGAATTTTCCACATCTTTGGTCTGGCCTGGCTCGCAGCACCGGGCGATGAAAGGAGGAGGCAGGTACCCGCTCTGCTTCCTTGCGGGGGACCCAGCGTTTGTGCAGAGAGGAGCCGCTTTTTATTTCCTCAGGCTGAGGTCACCCTGGGCTGCATCTTGCAAACCTGAGACTTTGAAATGCATAGGGACAGAGGCTGCCCCAACTCTGCTTCCTGCCGGGTGCCCACACTTGTGAGGATTCTTGGTTGGAAACAGCAGATACCCACTGGCGCTGGTTTGCACAGGAAAGGGGAATTGATTATAAGGAAACAGAGTTAGCTCCCTGCCTCCAAGGGCAGGAATGCGGTTGGGTCTCAGATGGGGCTGACCCAGGAGGTGAAAAGCTGCCATGAACGCAGGCAACTCCGGTTCTGCACGCTTGTTCTGTCCTTTCCGCCACCCCCGCCCCCGCCAGGTCTAGCCTTACCTGCCACTGTATGCACGTGGCAGGGGGCACACCGTGGAGAAAGCAGCCACTGACAGCTCGCGGGCACCCAGAACAGTGTGACTCCAGCCTCGTGGCAAGCCTGAGAGGGTGCGTCCTATAGCAACTAACCAGCTCCGAGAGATGTAGAGGCAAGAGCTACCAGTAGATAAATTGGGTTCAAAGTGAATTCATAAGTACCCCTGTGTGCCGGTCCCTGTGACAGGTTCTAGGAGATAAAATAAATAGGAAACAGCCTTGTCCTGTTAGCTCGTTGTTTAGCTGGGAAGGTAGTTAAGTGAAGAGTTATATAATGGAAATTATCGGGATGGAGACAGACACAAATATTTGGGGGGTTCACAGGAGGGGTGCGTGGCATTTCCTTGTGCATTTATTCATTTGACAAATGCTGGCGTGGGTGTGGCAGACAGGGCCTCTGTCTTTGGAGCAGTTTCTTTCTAAAGGAGGAGGTAGACAAATAGGTAGCCAAGGTAACTTCGGAAGACGACACAGTATGAGGCAGAGAGGAAGAAAAGACCACTGGATATGAGCAGATCAAGGAACTGAGTAAAAGGCCACCCTGGGGTCATCCACGTGGGTGCTGCCATCACCCAGGACAACAACAAAGCCTGGGGTGGAAAACATGGCCTGCACCAGCCCCCCAGGAGTGATAGGGACTCACGATTGACCATGACAAATGAGCAAGGTACCTTCAGAGAATGACAAGGGCTGGGAAGGCAAAAACAGGTGCTGAGAGGGGGAGCCCAGGGCAGTGCCTATGCTACATGCACGTCTGGGAGCCCTCCAGGACGAGGTCTCGCTCCCTGCAGAGGAGACAAAGAAGAGCATTTCAGGCAGAGAGAACAGCAGGTGCAAAGGCCACAAGGCTGAATGAGCTTGACTCCTGGGTGGAAAACCCCGTGGGGTGGGGAGGGGTTAAGGATCTGGCAGGGCCAGATCACAAGGGGCCTGGCAGGGCCTTGCACGCTGTGATGAGGACTTGGATTCTAGGGAAATCTTCAGTATCTTCCGATTGTACTTAATGAGTGACAAGGGTTGGCCTTGTTAGTGTTGGGAAAAGACCACCTTGGCTGCTGGGCGGAGGATGGACGGTAATGGCAGGGGGGGAGTGGGAGACGGCGAGGCTCCTGCCATGCCGGGGTCACTGCAGTGGCTGGAGTGAGTGCTGGTGGGTGGGACAAGCGCCCAGACTGAGGGTGTGTGTGGGGGAAGAACCACAGGACCTGCAAAGGAGGTGGGCATAGGGAGTGAAGAAAAGGGAGGACTTAGGGCTTTAATTCTTGAGCTTTCAATCAAGCAACTAGGGAAACTGCGGTGCCATTTGCTGAGAAATGGAACACTAAGGGAGAAATAGACAGTTGTGGGGGAACTGGTGAGGGGAAATCAAGAGTTCCATCTTTTCCTATGAAAACTGAAGTTTCCCTTGGACGTCCAAGTGCAGATGCTGGGTGGACAGAGAAACGTGCTCCAGATGAGACTGTCCAGCAGAAATGTGATGTGGGCCACGGTGTGATTGTTTCCTTTTTCTTTGTTGAGACAGGGTCTCACTCTGTTGCCTGGGCTGGAGTGCCGCGGCACAATCATAGCTCACTGTTCCTCAAACTCCTTGGCTGAAGCGATCCTCCCACCTTAGCCTCCCAAGTAGCTGGGACTACAGGTGTGAGCCACCATGCCTGGCTAATTTTTTAATTTTATTTTTTGTAGAGACGGGGTATCTCTATCTTGCTCAGGCTGGTCTTAAACTCCTGGCCTCAAGCAATCTTCCCGCCTCGGCTTCCCAAAGTGCTGAGATTACAGGTGTGAGCCACCATTCCCGGACTGCATGTGTGATTCTTAGATTCATTAGAACCCACATTTAAAAGGTAAAAAGGAAACAGGTGAAATAAATTTAGTATATATTTGATTTAATCTTGTATATCCAAAGTTTTATAATTTCAACATGCAATCTATATAAAATGATCAGTGAGATATGTTACATTTTTTTGGATACTAATTCTTCAAAATCGCGTGCATATTTTCCACTTTCAGCACATCTCAGTTCAATCTGACCTCATTTCGTCAAGCGCTCGTGTGCCACGTGCGGCTGGAGGCTGCCGCGTTGGAAGATGGGTCTCCGGAAAGAGCTGAGGCTTAGAGGTTTGCACGTGGGACTTACCCTCACGCAGGAGGCAGCCCAGGTGTGGGGTTACTCAGGAGTACTGACGCCTAGGGAGTGCAGACGCAGAA
>CAUYRT010027466.1:0-20698 GCA_963574885.1 Lepilemur ruficaudatus | reverse complement strand
GAGTGCCGTGGCATCAGCCTAGCTCACAGCAACCTCAAACTCCTGGGCTCAAGTGATCCTCCTGCCTCAGCCTCCCGAGTAGCTGGGACTACAGGCATGCGCCACCATGCCCGGCTAATTTTTTCTATATATTTTTAGTTGTCTGACTAATTTCTTTCTATTTTTAGTAGAGACAGGGTCTCGCTCTTGCTCAGGCTGGTCTCGAACTCCTGACCTTGAGCTGTCCTCCCACCTCGGCCTCCCAGAATGCTAGGATTATAGGTGTGAGCCACCGCGCCTGGCCATGTTGTATTTTTAAACATCCTTTCCCCTAGTAGAATGTAAGCCTATGAAAGGAAGGCAGGATTTTTGTCCCTCTTGTTGACTACTGTGTTCCCAGAGCCTGGCATGTGGTCATCTACTCAATAAACATTTGTTGAATATGTAACCTGGTGAAGTACCTATTGTTTGTGTTGTCATTGAATTTTGGTGACTGTCATCAATCCTGGATTTCTCTTTGTTCTGTTCGTATTACTTGGTATCAGTGCTTCTAGACCAGGGAGACATTTTTTTTTAATCTCTCTGCAAACAAAAGCTATAGTTTGGGGCTGAGTGACTAAGCAGCATGTGGAAAGAAGAAGTAACATAACTGACAGTGCTAGAAAAAAACACATTGAGCTCTGTTCTCAGTGTCTGGCCCATTTTCCAAACACTTCCCACTTGTATTTTACTAACCTGTTTTGAGGACCTTTAATAAAGGTGATTTGTGTCCCTATTTGTCATTCTTACCCCAGAGTATGTTCTTTTTCATGGCTTAATTTCTCTTTTTATAGTTAATATCTGTTTTGATTCTTTTGTTTAGATGCTGTCACTCTGATATTTAAGGAGGAGGCCAGTAGACTGGGTTTGAGTTTGAGCCTTAGCTAGGTCGTTTAGTCTCACAGAGAAAAATTCTGTTCTGTGGCCTCATTTCACCCAGCCAGGCAGACGGGTGCCATGAATATGTGAGCCTTGGGCTCCATCTCCTGAGGGGCAGTCAGGTAGGTGTTGGCATGCACATATAGAACTGGCTGGTGACGCTGGCTTTGGGTAAAGGCTGCCTGGCTACCTTGCCTTAAGAGATCCCCTGCTGTTACTGTGGCTGTCAATGCCTGCTGGCTGTGCCACTCACAAGTTAGATTCTTAATTAGCTCTAAAATGGATTTCATGTCCTTTGTGAGAACTGAATTCACCAAGATGGTATCAGGAAAATCTCAGTACCTTGTAAACACAAAGAGATCAATAGCTTTTGCTTTGCTGAAGAGGTAGGCTTCTGTCCTATAGCTGGCAAGGAAGCTTTTAAGCCAGCAGAGATGTTTCTTTTAGAATTATTGTCCTTGCAGTGGTTTTGAGGTAGATTGCTGAGGAGCATTAGATGGATGCAAGGAGGCAAAGAGGCTGTTTTAAAAAGTTCATGTGAGAAGAATGGGTGCCACTGTGAAGAAATTAATGACTACTCCGTGGGTGAATGAGATAAAGATGACTCCTAGGTGACAGGCTCTCAGAAAGATGGGGAATGGGGAGGAGTGAAACTTACGTCTTAGACCTGTTGAGTTAGAGGTGTCAGGGAGATGGTGAGCAGACGTTTGGATGTAGGTTAAAATTTAACTTTTTATTGATAAAATGACTTCTTTTCCGTTGGGTAGATACTCAGTAGTGGGATTGCTGGATCGAATGGTAGATCTACTTTTATTGATAGTTCTTTGAGAAATCTCCATACTGTTTTCCATAGGGGTTGTACTAATTTGCAGTCCCACCAACAATGTGTAAGTATTCCTTTCTCTCTGCGTCTGTGCAAGCATCTATTGTTTTTGGACTTTTTAATAAAAGGCATTCTAACAAGGGTAAGGTGATAGTTCATTGTGGTTTTAATTTGCATTTCCCTGATGATTAATGATGTTGAGCATTTTTTCATATGTTTTTGGCCATTTGCCTATCTTCTTTTGAAAAACTTCTGTTCATGTCTTTTGCTCACTTATTGTGGCACAATTCATAATTGTAGAGGTGTGGAATCAACCCAAGTGCCCATCAATTCATGATTGGATTAACAAAATGTGGTATATGTATACCACGGAGTACTACTCAGCCATAAAAAGGATGAGTTAATGCCTTTTGCAGCAATTTGGAAGGAGCTGGATGCCATTATCCTAAGCAAAGTATCTCAAAAATGGAAAAAACAAACACCACATGTACTCTATAATAAACTGAAACTAACCGATGGGCACACAAGAGCACAGAAGGAAGTAAAAGTCATTGGAAATCAAGTAGAGGGGAGGGAGGAGATGGGGAGGGACAAAAACCCACCCCCTGCCCCACAAGGGCAGAATAAAATGTAATTACACACTGGTTTTAATTCAGCCCAGCTCAAAACTATGTCATATTTAATAGGCTACTTGATAAAATTATTTTAAAACAGAACACAGAGTGGAGTAGGGGTACAATGAACGTTATTCTGATGATAGGCACATTTATAACCCTGACTCAAGCCATGCATCAAAAACATCTGTACCCCCTTAATATTTTGAGATAAAAAAGTAAAAAAAAATAACTTTTTATTATGGAAAGTTTCAAACATATAAAAGTAGAGATAGTAGTATAATAAACTAAACCCCGTGTACTCAGTACCCAACTTTGTTAATTACCAGCTCATGGTCCATCTGGTTTTTTCTATGCCCTGCAGTTACCTCTTCCTACATCAAGATGATTTTGACACAAATCCTAGATATCAATGTCATTTTATATGTAAATGTTTCAGTATTCATCTCCAAACGATAAGGAATCTTTTAAAAAATATGTAGCCACAATACATGATAACTCCTTAAAAATCACAGTAATTTCATAGTATTTGCCAAATAGCCAGTGAGTTCACATTTCCCAAACTGTTAAAATTTTGATTTGAGATCTAAATAAGGTCCCTCCAACAGCATTTGGTTGATATGTCTCTATGTCTCATAAATCTCTCTTGATCAGTAGGTTTGGTGGTAGGTAACTCTTCAGAGCACTCTGGGGTCTATTTGTGTCAACCTGAACTATAATCAGCATTTTGAACAAAAGGAAGAGGTGGAAGAGGTACAGAACAATGGAGGGATCTTCTTAATTGGAGGAGTGAGTTTAATTTTTTTCCCCTGGAAGGTATGATGCTTTTAGGAAAGCTCAGTAAAGCTCTTGTTCTTGTAGCCTCTCTCTCCTGCAGTTAATTCTCTGTTCTAAATGTCAAGGCCTCATTATGCCCCTTGTTAGCACAGAAGTCTTTGTGGCCTCTGTTTCCTGTGTGATAAAGCCTCATCTTTGAGTGCAGAGCTGAGGGTTATAAATAAGGGATGGTTTGCTGTCTTCCTTGTGCCAGTCTTAACTTCTTGACCCTCGGTCTCCACCCTCTCCCTTTCTCCCTGGCACGGGCTCGCTCCAGCCATGCCGCTGTAGTTAATGTTCACTTTCCTACCTTGTGCCAAGGGCTGTCTCTGAAATGTAATTCATGCCTCCTTTCTTCCTTACAAGTCTGACTCATCTTGAAAGGCCCAACTGAGAAGTCACCTTTTCTGTGAAGTTTTCCTCATCTACTTTTTCACCTGAAAAACTTATTCATTCTGTTCCCCTCTGTGTCACCTTTCTTTGCCTGTATTTTGTGATGCTTGTCACAGCTTGGCTGGCTTTATCGTCAGTTATGTTTTTGCAGGGGGCACAGGTGTGTGTGAGAGAGTGTGTGTGTAGTGAGGGCTCAGGAGGGCAGGTACAGTGTCCTGGCTCGCTCCACATCTCCTCAGCACCCAGCCCAGAGCCCTCCCCTCCTGGAATGCAGGGTATACCTGCTGGGCAAAACTCTTAGGAGAGTGAACAACAGATTTTTCTATTTTAGCTACTCCACTCTATGTTCTGTTTTAAAATAATGTTATCAAGTAGCCTATTAAATATGACATAGTTTTGAGCTGGGCTGAATTAAAACCAGTGTGTATTTACATTTTATCCTGCTCTTGTAAACTCATAAAGGATTTTGCTGGGTGTATGATGTGAAACATTTCTTGTTGTGTCATTAATGATGACTGTGGTCATGGACTTTGGCTACTTTCCAGACACCGATTTCATGACTCAGGAAATTGCAACAAAAACACAAAATCCTAATCTTTCCTGATACTGTTTTGCTGCCTGCCTAAACCTGGACATAAATTGCAGGGGCAAAGAAAGCATTATGTTCGTTCATAGTTTAGGGAACTGATGCTTTCCATCAGTGTAATTTCCATCATGTGTATAATCTGTTGATATTATTTGTAGTCAAATTACAGTTTTTGATTTTCATTATTTCTTTCTGCAAACATTTGCTGAGTGGCGACCATGTTCCAGACATTGTGCTGGGTTCAGTGGAGCTCACAGTCTTGTGGGAAGGACACTCAGTAATAGGTGTGTGGGCACTGACAGCACAGAGGAAGGAGTGGTTGACTTTGTGACAAAGATGATGCTATTTCACCTGAGTCTTGCAGGGTGAATAGGAACTGATCAGGTAGACAAGGGAGAGAGGATGGGGACTAGAAGACATCCTTGACAGAGTGGACAGCATGTGCCAAGTGTGGAGAGGTAGGAAATGGCATGGATTACTTTAGTATTTAGCTATCATTTTCACTTTTAATAGGGAATATATATTGTACATAGTATAAAATGCAAATGGCTCTACAGTGAAAATTAAGTCATATCTTTCCTCTGATCCCCAGCCACACAAGTCCTCTCCCCAGAGACAGCTACTGTTAACTTTTGTTGTGACTACCCATTCACAGTTTTGATGCATTTGCAAACATGAAATAGATTTTTCTTTTTTATCTCCCATGCAAGAGGCAGCATGCTGTGCAACTTGTTTTGCATCTTGCTTTTTTCCACTTAATGCATAGGGTGTAAGGTTGCTCCATTCTTTTTAATATTAATGGCTATAGACTCTGTTATAATTTATTTAGCTGGTGTCCTTTGGAGGAGATGTTTAGGTCTCTTAGAATAAATGTGTTGTTACTTATCCTGTGATGTAGATTGGAACAAGTGAGCAGCAACCACAGAGTGCAGAGCTGAGGGCTGCAAATATATTCAACTCTTAGTTCAGATTCGGTTAACAAACAAATAGTTGGGCATATCAGGAAAAAAAAAAACAAATAGAATTTCAAGAAATGAAAAACAGGCATTAAAGTTACAGATTCAGTGAATAGAATAGAGAACTAGAGAGAGAACTGGTAAATGGATGATGCATCTGAAGATATTATCCAGAAACTGTCACAGAGAGGCAGTAGGAAAGTATACCCACTTGCTGGAATACTACACAGCAGCGAGACCACATGAGCCACAGCCACATGTCAATCTGGATAACTGTTACAGACATATTGTGGAGTGAAGAAAAGCAAGTTACAGAACAATTTATACCATATATAATTCAAAGACATGCAAAATTAACAATATATATCTGCAATAATACTCTAAGGGCATAATAAACACCAAATTCAGACTACTAGTATCCAGGGGATGGAGTGGGGGAAGTGAGGGACTTGATTGGGGTGGAATACAAAGGGTGCTTAGCTGTGTTGGTAATGTGCTGTTGAATAAGCAGCATGATGGACACATAGATGTCTGGTAGACCATTCTTATCCTGGTAAATTCTTGTAAAATAAACATACAAAATAGTATATGTAACTCATGTTCAGGATAAAATGAAATAAATCTCTGTGTATTTACTGTCCAGCTAAAGAAACAGAAAATTACCAGTACCTTTGAATCCCCCGTGTATTCATACCTTCATAATTATGTACTTTGCCCCTTATATGTACTATAGCTAGTCTTTAATGTATCTTATATATTTCATAGTAAAAATTTTAAAAGGGATGCTCTATAGTCTTCTTAAAGTAACCTTACTCTAGGCCGGGCGCGGTGGCTCACGCCTGTAATCCTAGCACTCTGGGAGGCCGAGACGGGCAGATCGCTCAAGGTCAGGAGTTCGAAACCAGCCTGAGCAAGAGTGAGACCCCTGTCTCTACTTAAAATAGAAAGATATTAATTGGCCAACTAAAAATATGTATAAAAAATTTGCTGGGCATGGTGGTGTATACCTGTAGTCCCAGCTACTCAGGAGGCTGAGGCAGAAGGATCGCCTGAGCCCAGGAGTTTGAGGTTGCTGTGAGCTGGGCTGACGCCACAGCACTCTAGCCACGGCAACAGAGTGAGATGCTATCTCAAAAAAAAAAAAGTAACCTTACTCTAGTATATATGGTAATTAATTTGAATTTAAATGTTTATCCCCTTTTTTACAATTATTGTATTGGTCTCTAAGTAAGAAATTATGTATTGTATGCCTATGACAGAATTTCTAAACACAGTACATTTTCAACATCTCCCACAGTATGTGATGTTTTAAAAGCATCAGTGAAAATTAATCTTTCATCAGTTTTGATCAGCAAAGTATGGTAGTTTCTTGATTAGTGCCTTATAAAAAGTGGAGTTGATGCCAGGAGGTTAAATGGTAAAAGTCTCCTTTGGAAGATCAAGAAAACTCACTTGATAGTGGTATGGGAAAAGAAAAAACAGACAAAAACATCTCTGCAGTAAGGGTTAGGGACCCCGTGTTAGAATAGTGGGACCTTAACTTCTCATCTGTAAAAGAAATGTTTACTAGTTGGAAGGTGAGGTCTGAGTTAGCTCTATGGATATTGTTGATGGTCTGAGAAGCCACCTGCAGTTTGCCAAAAAACATAATGTCAGCTTGGGCTGCCATAACAAAATACCATAGGCTGCGTGGCTTAAAAAGGGGAAATTTATTTTCTCACAGTTCTGGAGGCTGAAAGTCCAAGATCAGGGTGCCACCATGGTCAGGTTCTGGTGAGGGCCCTCTTCCAAGTGATAGCTACATTGTGACTTAAAGGGCAGTTAAGAGTTAACCCAGTGAGGATGGTTAGGGAAGAGAGAGTGAAAGGAGAGTTCCAGGCAGAGGCTCAGAGGAAAGACAGATTAATTTATTTCAAAGCAAAGCTGATGTTTCACTGAATGTCTTGGCCTGGGCCTCTAAAGAGTGACAAACAGGTCGGGAAAAATGTGTGATCATCTGCTATAGTAACCTTTGTGGTCTAGTCCTTAGGCAACTGACTTGAATTTGATTAATGTGTTTAATTAAAGGGAAAATACACAAAACATCAATAGCAGTACGTTAAGTGTTGACACAGCCATAGGCACACTGTCCTTGATTTTGGGAAATGTCAGAGTGTGAGGCAAAAAGAAATAAATATTCATCATACACCTGACCTAAAACAGAAAAGTGATGCTATAATTTGAAAGGTCTTTAGACCTACTCCAGGAATCTGCTGGGCTCCCATTATTTTCTGCTCAAACATATCCATACATTTTATTTTAAAAGCTTTTTAAAGAAAGTATGTTAAAGAATATGGGTAGGCAACTGTATTGTTGGAACTTGAGGAGTCTAATTAGTGATACTCTGTTCTCTACCAAAATTTGGAACCAATTGGGAGATAAAGGAGCCAGGTAGATAGTGATCAAAATGTCTTATTTATTAGTGGCAGAGCTTACAGAGTGTAGTTTAGGTGTGTGGTGATGATGGGATTCCTGAGACTGCAGCCCTGGATTTCATAGAAATAATCCCTCCAGGCTCTGAGAGTGTTGAGCCAACGCAGACCCCACCTAGAATGAGGCAAGTGTAATCAGTGTACACTTGGATACCATATTGGACTCTCTAGTTAAAAGTTCAGTCATCAAGCTCCAAGTCTGCCTCCTTGGTTCTAGTTTTCAGTGAGAGTCTCTTCCATTCTACATTAGAATGGGCATCTTCATTTTGTAAAGATTGTCAGAAAAAGGTATGTGGTCACTCACAGAAAAGTGCTGTGCCACTGGCCAGGCACAGTGGTTCATGCCACTTTGGGAGTTTGGGAGGCTGAGACCAGCCTGGGCAACAGAGGGAGATCCTGTCTCTCCAAAAAAAGAGAAAAAAAAAAGAAGAAAAGAAAGGAAGGAAGGAAGGAAGGAAGGAAGGAAGGAAGGAAGCCAAAGGAAGGAAGGAAGTATTTCAAAAGAAAGAAAGAAAGAATGAAAGACTTTGTAGAGCAGAACAATAGTTATGAGAAGTTCTTCCTGATGTCTCACCCAAGAGCTTCATGGGATGGTATAACTGCATTTTTCTATGTCTAGTTTTCTCAAGTAGATATCTAAGACATAAAATCATTTTCTCCCTCTTATTCCTAACTGTGACATTCCATATCTGGGGAAACTACTTAGAATTGATGGTGTTTTTTAAATCGCATGAACTTGTTCCCTCTTGGTTTGAGTCAAGTCTTTAGAATTTCAGCTGTTAAAGAAGAAGAACATTGGATTAGAGGCCAAACTCTTGGCTGATGGACTTGAGTTTCACTCTTTTAGTATCTTATACTGATGGGGAAAGATAGAACTTTTGTCTTGAAGGGCTGTGGACTCAGATTATTTCTTTAATTAAAGTCAGCCTCTGTCAGAGCAGCACTATTCCCAGGTTGGTGACTCACAGATTTTCTGTTGTATTATCAATAGCGATCAGTAGGTACCTATCCTCAACACCCCAGGTTCTGAGCCTTTTTCATATGGATCTGTGCCTACCGTTCAACAAAGTGGAGTAACAAAAATGTATGTAAATTCCTTTCCCCAAGAAACCATTGAAAAGGGAATATGTTAGTTCTTAATACTTAAAAGGTCACATCTTAACACTACAAAGGTGTTAAGTAACCAAAATATAAGCCCATTGTAGTGGCTAAATTATTCCAGAGTGTGAGTCATGGCACAGGGTGGATTGTCCCTATCTGATAGGGGTTCCCAGGCTTGTTTAGTCCATGAATGTCAGACTTTTATCATGAGTTATATATGTGTGTGTGTGTATATATATATATATATATATATATACACACACATATATATATATCCTAAGCACTTTTTAATTTTTTGAAATTAATTTTTAATTGACAAAAATTATATGTATTTATCATGTACAACATGTTGTTTTGAAATATGTATACATTATGGAATGGCTAAATTGAGCTAATTAACCTATGCTTCACCTCACATACTCTTCACTTTTTTGTGGTGAGAATACTTAAAATCCACTGTTAGCAATTTTCAAGAATATACTTGTACCTCCTTAATTAATATTTTCAAATAAAAACAAAACAAAAAGGAAAATATTAAAAATAATTTTTTAAAGAATAAAAAATACAGTACATTGTTATTAACTGTAGTCTCCATATAGTACACAATAGCTCTCTTGAACTTATTCCTTGTATCTAACTGAAACTTTGTATCCTTTGACCACTTTCAAAATTTTATTGTTTTTATAATGTGGCATTTTTATATGTCTTAATCTCAGTAAAAGTTACCTTTGTATCCCAGACTGCTTAAACTAGGAGTCTGAGCATTATCATTAATTCCTCCCTGTTCATTATCTCCCACAATCACTCCATCAACACGACCAGTTAAGAGGTTACTGAAGAAGTCCAGGCAAGAGATGAGGGTAGGGTCGATTGGCGCATTGGCCATGAACAGTTCTGGGACTCTGGAGTCAAACTACCTGAAATTGAATCTCAGGTCCTTCATTTGCATGTGACCTATGTGTGATCTTGGACAAAATACTCAGTTTCTCTTTCTGCCTCAGTTTCTTAAGCTATATAATGGGTATAATGGTAGTACCTTTCTCAAAGGATTATTGTAAGTATTAACTCAGTTAATATGCATGAAGTGCTTAGAGCAGTGCCTGGCACATGGTGTTAACAATCACTTTTTTTTTTTTTTTTTGCTTATCTGCCCTTTTGTATTGTAAACTCCGTGAGAGCAGATAATATGTTTCACTACAGTATTTCCAGTTTCTACTACAGTGCCTGGCACATGGTTAGATACCCAAATATTTTTTGAATGTATGCATGAATGAATGAATAAGGAAATACTAATTCATCAATATATCCACCCCCTGGCCTCCCGTGGAGCTGAAAGTTGGGCCGGCAGACAAACTGTACAAATGCTTATAACAGGGTGTGGCATGAAACAGGAAGCACACAGTGGAATGGGAGTACAAAGCCTTGGAACCTAGCCTAGCCTATGGAGTCAGGGAAGGCCTCTTGGAGGAAGTGGCACTTAAACAGACTGTGTTTCCCATTGGAAAAAAATAACAGTAAAGTTACATTTACATATACTACCTAATAATTAACCTACTGTCACTTCCTGAGAGTCATGTGTATGTTCCTTTGTATTTCCTTCAGGGTCCTGAAGGATTTAGGTTTGTTTTACATATTTGACCTGCTCACAGATATTCATGTGTATAGCCCTTGCAGTACAAAATATGTACTGCCAGTTTTACATTGGTTCAGTTCTCACTTAGAGAGACCCTTAATGGGATACTAGCATTGGAAGGGATTATAGATGTGTTTTCTAGGTTCATTCTTTCATTACTTTTATTGTTGTTGTTGTTTTAAAGAGATGGGTTCTCTCTCTGTTGCCCAGGCTAGAGATCAATGGCCTGATTGTAGCCTCCTGCAGCCTTGAACTCCTTGGCTCAAGCAGTCCTCCTACCTTGGCCTTGAGTAGCTAGGACTACAGGTATACACCACTGTACCTGACTAATTTTTTTTTTTTTTAGAGGTGGGGTCTCGCTGTATTACCCAGGCTGATCTTGTGTCCCTGGCCTCAAGTGATCCTCCTCTGCCTCCCAAAATGCTGGGACTTACAGGTGTGAGCCACCACCATGCCTAGCTTCATTTGTTTGGTTTTTTTAAAACAACTTGATTGATGTATAATTTACATATCGTAAAATGCACTCATTTTATGTATATAATTCAATGATTTTTAGTAAAATTCCTGAGTTGTGCAACCATGACTATAATCCAGTTTTAGACCATTTTCTTCATCCCAGTAGGGTTCCTCATGCCCTAGCCCCTGGCCACCACTAATCTACTTTCCATCTCTATAGATATGCCTGTCCTACATACTTCCTAGAAATAGAATTATACAATATGTGATATTTTGTGACTGGCTTCTTTCACTGAGCATGTGTGCCTAGCATAATATCTTTTAAGATCATCCATGTTGTAGCATGTATCAGTAGTTCTTTTTTCCACTGTATGAATATGGATACAAAATGGATACATTTTGTTTATCCATTTATCAGATGATGGACATTTGGGTTGTTTCCATGTTTTGGCTATAATGGTAAGGCTGCTATGAACATTTCTGTTCAAGCTTTTGTGTGGACATATGTTTTCATTTCTCTATGGTATATACCAAAGAGTGCACTTGCTGAGTTTTATGTTAAGTTTATTTTTACCTTTTTAATAAACTGCAAACTGTTTTCCAAAGTGGCTGCACAATTATACATTTCCACCAATAATGTATGAGGGTTACAGTTTTGCCATATCCGCACCAACATTTGTTGGTATCTGTATTTCATGATTATTGTCATTCTAGTGGGTGTGAAATGGTATTTTATCATGGTTTTAATTTGCATTTCTCTAATCTGTAATGCTGAGCATCTTTTCATGTGCTTATTAGTCATTCATAAATTTTTTGGTGAAATATCTATTCTAATCTTTTGTCCATTTTAAAATTCAATTGTCTTATTACGGAGTTATATATTTCTATATCCTGGCTACAAGTCCTTTATCAAATATATGGTCTGTAAATATTTTCCCCATCATTTTCTTAATAAAGTGTTTTGAAGCACAAAAGTTTTGAATTTTGATGAAATCTAAATTATCAATTTTTTTTTCATTGCTTGTGCTTTTGGTATCATATCTGAGAAATATTTGCCTAGCTTAATTAAGGTCTGGCAGATTTTTTTCCCATTTTTCTAAAAGTTTCACAGATTTAGCTCTTACATTTAGGTCTCTGATCCATTCTGAGTGAATTTTTGTGTATGATGTGAGGTCAGGGTCTAAGTGCATCTGTATG
This sequence comes from Lepilemur ruficaudatus, assembly GCA_963574885.1. Classification (NCBI taxonomy): domain Eukaryota; kingdom Metazoa; phylum Chordata; class Mammalia; order Primates; family Lepilemuridae; genus Lepilemur; species Lepilemur ruficaudatus. The sequence goes on along the minus strand of CAUYRT010027466.1, from coordinate 8,755 downwards.
TATGTGAGTATCCAATTGTCCCAGCACCATTTGTTGATTTGCATTGTTATCTTTATTGAAAGCAGTTAACTATAAACATAATGTTTATTTTTGGACTCTCAGTTCTGTTTCCTCAATCTATGTGTCCATCCTTATACTACTACCACACTATCTTTGTGGTGAGTTTTGAAATCAGGAAGTAAAATTTATCCAGCTTCATTATTCTTTTTCAAGGCAGTTTGTGATCTTATGAGACATTTGCATTTCCATATACGTTTTAGGTTCAGCTTGTCAGTTTCTGCAGAAAAATCTGGAATTTTTTTACAGGAATTGCATTGATTCTATAGGCCAATTTGAGGAAAACTGTCATCTTAACTACATTGAATGTTCCAGTTTATGAACATGGGATGTCTCATCTTTTTTTTGGATCATTTCACTTTCCTCAGTATTTTGTAATTTTCAGTGTATAAATCTTGCATTCCACTCATTTATTTTTCACAGAATGAGTGTTTACTTGTACACCTTGCATTTGTTCATACAATTATCATCTAGAAAATTCTGGTGAGGTAAGCCCAGAGCTTGCAAAATTACGGCTTCTCAGTAGTCATAATAAATGGTCCCAAGATCAGTGGGCAGAAGCTACGGGGAGACAAAATTTGATTCTGTTTAGAGAGCCAGGTCGTCCTGCTGCAAAATGGATAGATCTAGAAGATGGTGAGTCCCACTCATAGGCTGCGTTTAGTCAAGGGTTGAATAAGCCCATGGCGAGAAGCTTGGAGACCAGTACTCATTTCTGAGTGTGCATCAGAATCAGATGAAGAACTTCTTCAAATACAAATACCTCACGCACAGCCCAGACCTATGGGATCAGAAGCTATAGGAGAGACTCTAGGCACCTGTACTTTAACTGTTAGCCCAGATGACTCAATACCATAGTGTGAAACCTGCTGTTGGACAGAGTGTTTTATAAATGTAATGGATAATTGGACTTGTAGTGTCCCTTCCAACTGTGACATTTAATAGTGACATGAGATCTGGATAAAATGAGTGTGGAGCACCCACAGACACCCCTTAGGTGTATAGGACACACAAGGGGGAGGGCTTTTCCTTGGACAAGCAGGTAGGACCTGTGGTTCTCTTTGTGGTGGGCTTCACATCTCATTCTCAGTGAGCGTGTCAATGTTAAATCTCAGCCAATTCTGAAAAATTGTTCTTAACGAAATAGCGCAGGACACCTGCATTTAAGTGACCTGAATGCAGCAAAGAAATTGAGCAATAAAATCAGTCGCTTGGGTTTCTCACTTCAGGTTAAGCCCATTCTGTAGCAGATACTTATTTCCTATTTTAATGTGCATTTTTTGAACTCCTGACCTTGAGCGATCCACCCGCCTCGGCCTCCCAGAGGGCTAGGATTACAGGCATGAGTCACCGCGCCCAGCCTTAATGTGAATTTTTAATAGTGAGGTTGCTGGCTTCATGAAACCTGTCTTTTCTTATTAGAGAAAAATCTTTCACTGATTCTGGGAAAACTGATAGAGGTAAGGTTGCTTACATTTTGACCTGTTTACCAATTTGCAATACCACACGATGATACATCATATGACTGTATTATCTTATTACTGACTGTTACTATGTAGTTTTGGTAAATCCCTGGGAGAAACTTCTAAAATAAAATTAACATTTATATAATACATAGGGAATTATGCCTATTTTCAAAATTTTCCTCTAATCAAAACTCTTTAATAATTATAAATTGCTGCACAGATGTTCATTCTACTAGCACCTGGGAAGCTGCTAGAGGGACAAATAAGGAAGTTAATGGTATCCTGTCCCTCTACCAGACAGGATAACTTCAACAACACGGAGTTCTGTAGCTACTTTTCTAGAGATTTTTTTTTTCTGCTTTGTTCCAGCCCACGCATCACTTGTCTTCCTAATCCCCAGTCCCCCAATATATACTATTTTTACAGCTAGAGGTAATGATAAAATAAAAATAACTGCTTTTAAAGGGCTTGTAAAAAGCAGCATTTGTGCAGCATTTGATAATTTATAAAGGGTTTGACATATGCATGTTCTCACTGTATCCTTACAAAAGCCTAATTTTAGAAATAAGCAGTGGAGAGGTACCTTGCTATGGATTGTAGCTAAGTGGAAAGTGAAGTTAGCTAGCCAGGCCTTCTGTGACTGAATCCACCAAATTCTTTTCCATTATGCTGCCTAGTTACTACCAGACAAAATAAATCAGCAAATTTGGCATAAAGCAACAATGCATTAGAATTAATTTTCTATGGTATACAAAAGCAAACATTTTCAGTAAAAATGATTGGTATAAAGCGTAGCAAAATAATAAGCACAGAGGAATTCCTTTGTGCATGTTCATGTACATAAGGGTGGATGTTTCATTGCATGACTTATGGAATGGCTAGGAGAGAGCTCAATGAATCCTCTTTCCAAAACACAGCAATAAAACTAGGCATAATTGTCAAAAATAACAATTTAGCATCTATATATATATATGTATTTTTTTTTTTTGAGACAGAGTCTCACTCTGTTACCCGGGCTAAAGTGCCATGGCGTCAGCCTAGCTCACAGCAACCTCAAATTCCTGGGCTCAAGCGATCCTTTTGCCTCAGCCTCCCAAGTAGCTGGGACTACAGGCATGCACCACCATGCCCGGCTAATTTTTTCTATATATTTTTAGTTGTCCAAGTAATTTCTTTCTATTTTTAGTAGAGACGGAGGTCTCGCTCTTGCTCAGGCTGGTTTTGAACTCCTGACCTTGAGTGATCCGCCCGCCTCGGCCTCCCAGAGTGCTAGGATTACAGGCGTGAGCCACTGCACCCGGCCAACATGTATATAAATTGACCAAAGGTCAAATGATAAATTGAAGAGCATTTATTAAAGAAAATCTGGTGAAGCATGGTGGCTTACATCTGTAATCCTAGCACTTTGGGAGGATAAAGAAGGAGGATTGCTTGAGGCTAAGAGTTGGTGAGACCAGCCTGAGTACCATAGTGAGAACTTGTCTCTAAAAAAAATAGAAAAATAGGGGGGAGAGACAAGATTGCAGATGAGAAACACCTCCAGCCAGAGTGTCTCTGCAAGAAGGAAAGATTCTAGATTTAAGTGAAAAAAACAAACAGGCAGACAAACATAGATCAGATGAGGGTTGGAAGGAAGGGAGCCTGAAACTACAGGAGACTCCATGGGAAGAGGTTGTGGAGCAGAACTGGAAGGAGAAAGGCATCGGCAGGGTCTAAACCCCAAAAGGCTTGGAGACCAGTGACAAGGGTAGGTGGAGCAGTTAAATTTCCCTTCCCTTGCATCTTGGACTGCCGGTGGGCTCCTGAGCTGCTGGAGAGACCTGCCAACACCATCCCAGAGATGGCTGCCGCCTGTGAGCAGTGAGCCTCTTGCGGACACGGCACCAGGCTCCCAGCTCCCTCAAGGCATCTCCCGCCCTGCAGACCTGAGCCGATCAGCAGGCGCCATATTGCTTCATTCTCCCCTTCCCCTCCCCTGTGGTTATCGAGAGAGACAATTTAGCCACCACCCAAAGGCATCCACAGGGAATGGGACCTTTCCTTTTGGGGCCCTGCAGTGGACTGAGGGGTACTCAGATTGTGAGCTCCCTACATGCTGTCCCTCCCTGGTGCTGCTTGCCTGATGACTCCAGCAGAGCAGGGCAGATCGCAAGACAGAGAGACAGTGATCCAGCTTGGGCACCCATGGGTCTCACCATTTGGGACCAGCACTCTTCTCCTTGGCAGGGTCAGGGATTGATTTCTGGGGCCCCAGGGGTACAGGCCTGCAGGCCAGATCCTGCACACTCAGGTATCGATCGCATTGCCCAGGGGCACAGAAGGGATATTTGTGAACCAGTCTACTGAGGTGTGTGTGCTTTCAGGAGCAGATCAGAGTGGGTCCTAGCTGCAGCATACTTGAGGGGCAACCCTCCTACCATGGGAGGGCTTTGCTCCCAGCTCAGGCAGTGATCCTGGGCAGAGAACTTCCTGGCTCATGTCATAGTCAGGGGGAGCTCCACTGGCTTGAGGTCCTACCAGCAGAGGCCCAAGAGAAACATCGGAAAGGAGGGTGGAAAGGAGAGAGGCCTGCTCCAGACTGCCAGACTGTGGGTCTCAGGGCCACCTCCACACACAGACTTGTTGGCTGAGTGAGGCCATTTCAGCCCCTCCCTGGCAGCTTTGCCCAGAAGGAGAGAACAGACCTTTGACACCTGCTAACAACATTTGTGGAGCTTGAGGACCGGCTCACCCTACCCAGCCCTGCCCAGCCTCACTCCCCCACTTTCCCCTGCTGAGGTGGAGTATAAGGACACACCTTTAAGTCCCAGGGCCTCACCACTTGAGGCACTGGAGTGTCTCTCCAGAGGAACCAGAGCTGGTTACAGGACCCAAAAAAAAAAAAAAAACACATTGCAGATTGCTCCTCCTGGCAAGCGCCATCTACTGACAGGGAGGTCATTCTGCATACCCTTTTACTGCATTTACTGACTCATCATACAGGGTGTGGTCTAATCTCACCCACAAACACCACCTACTGGCTCAGAGACTAAACTAGGCATGTCATCATCTAAATGAAAATCTAAAGGTAAGAAGCAACAGCTGCTCCGGATGGGAAGGAATCAGCAAAAGAACTCTGGAAGTATGAAGAATCAAAGAGAAAGCATACCCCCAAAGGGGAATACCAGCACTCTAGCAATAGATACCAACAAAATTCAGAACACTAAAATGACAGAAGAATTTTGAACATGGATAGTAAGAAAACTCAATGATACGCAACAGAAAATGGATACCCAACACAAAGAAACCACAAAAAAAAATCCAGGACTTGGAGGAAAAATTTACTGAAGAAATTGAAATATTAAAGAAAATCAAATGGAACTTCATTACATGAAGAATTTATTCAAGGAATTATAAAAAACACTGGAAAGCCTCAATAATAGGGTAGACCAAACAGAAGAAAGAATCTCAGGGATTGAAGATAACACCTTTCAATTAAACAAGTCAGTCACAGAGATAGAGCAGAGAAGTAAGAGAAAAGAGCAAAGCCTAGGAGAAATGTGGGATTATGTGAAGAGACCTAACATGAGAATTATAGGAATCTATCAGGGTGAAGAAGAAAATACACAAGGGTTGGATAAACTATTTTAGGATATAATAGAGGAAAATCTCCCTGCCCTTGCTAGAAATCTAGATACCCAGGTACAAGAAGCTCAAGGGACTCCTGGGAGATTCATTGCAAACAGGAAGACACCACAACACATAGTTATCAGATTGGCCAAAATAAACATGAAAGAGGCCCTCCTATGAGCTGTAAGGCTAAAGAAGCAGATAACCTACAACGGAAAACCCTCAGAATAACAGTAGACTCCTCAACTGAGACTTTACAAGCCAAAAGAGACTGGGGCTGCATTCTCACTCTTCTCAAATGGAATAATGCCCAGCCTAGAATCTTATAACCTGCAAAACTAAGTTTCTTATACAAAGGAGAAATAAAGACCTTCTCAGAGAAGCAAAGACTGAGGGTATTCATCAGGACAAGACCTGCCCTCAAGGAAATACTCAGAATGGTGCTACACATGGATCAGCACAATAGTCACCAGTGTAAAATCTTCCAAAAGCTAAGGGTCAAAGGCTAGATACCACAAGGGCTCAAGAGACAAAGCAACAAAGTTCAACTCAACAAGATGAACAGAAATCTACCCCACTTATCAATTCTTTCAATAAATGTGAATGGCTTGAACTGCCCACTAAAGACACATAGGCTGGCCAAATGGATAAATATACATACACAAGCCAAGTATCTGCTGTCTTCAGGAAACACATCTAACCCACAAGGATGCAATCAGACTCAAGGTGAAGGGATGGAAAACAATATTTGATACAAATGGAAGCCAAAAGAAAGCTGGCATAGCAGTTCTGATTTCAGATAACTTAGTCTTCAAATCAACAAAAGTAATCAAAGACAAAGATGGTCACTATATAACGGTGAAGGGTACAATTCAACAAGACATAACAATTCTAAATGTATATGCACCTAATTCAGGTGTTCCCAGATTCATGAAGCAAATCCTACTTGATCTAAACAAAATGATAAACAGCAGCACCATAATAGCTGGAGACTTCAACACCCCTCTAACAGAGCAGGACAGATCCTCCAAACAGAAAATTTAAAAAAATGGACTTAAACAGAACTCTAGAACAAATGGGCCTGACTGACATTTATAGAACATTCTACCCCAAAACCACTGAATATACATTTTTCTCATCAGCTCATGGGACATTCTCTAAGACTGACCATATCCTAGGCCACAACGCATGTCTCAAAAAATTTTAAAAAATACAAATTATACCATGCATCTTTTCAGACCACAGTGGAATAAAATTAGAAATCAACTCCAACAGAAACTTTCATCTCTACACAAAGTCATGGAAATTAAATAACCTTCTGCTGAACGATTATTGGGTTAAGGAGGAAATTAAGATGGAAGTCAAAAGGTTCTTTGAACTAAATGATAAAGGAGACACAAGTTATCAAAATCTGTGGGACACAGCTAAAGCAGTCCTGAGAGGAAAATATATATCCATAAATGCCTACATCCAAAAGACAGAAAGATCACAAATCAGCAATCTAATGAATCATCTCAAAGAACTAGAAAAGGATGAGCAAACCAACCCCAAACCCAGCAGAAAAAAAAGAAATAGCAAAGATCATAGCAGAACTAAATGAAACCGATAACAACAAAAAAAAAACTATATGGAAGATTAGTAAAACAAAAAGTTGGTTCTTTGAAAAAATAAAATTGATACTCCTCTTGCTAGATTAATGAGAAGCAGAAAAGAAAGGACTCTAATAAGCTCCATCAGGAATGAAAAAGGGGAAATTACACCTTATACCATGGAAATACAAAATGTCATCTATAAATACAATAAAAACCTCTGTGCTCATAAACTGGAAAACATGGAGGAAATGGACAAAATCTTAGAAACACACAGCCTCCCTAGGTTCAGAAGAAATAGAATTCCTGAACATACCAATATCAAGTGCTGAAATTGAAGCAGCAATAAAAAACTTTTCTAAAAAGAAAAGTCCCATAGCAGATGGTTTCACACCTGAATTTTAGCAGACCTACAAAGAAGAGCTGGTGCCTATCCTGCAGAAATTATTCCACAACATTGAGAAGGAAAAAATCCTCCCCAAAACATTTTATGAAGCCAATATCACCCTGATAACAAAACCAGGAAAGGATGCAACAAAAAAAGAAAATTACAGACCAATAGCCCTTATGAATATAGATGTAAAAATTCTCAATAAAATCCTAGCAAACCGAATTCAGGTGCTTATCAAAACAATAATCAATCATGACTAAGTGGGCTTCATCCCAGAGATGCAGGGATGGTTCAACATATGTAAATCTATAAATGTAAGTCACCACATAAATAGAAGCAAAAACAAGGACCATGTGATCCTCTCAATAGATGCAGAAAAAGCATTTGACAGAATTCAACACCCTTTCATGGTAAGAACACTTAACAAAATAGTCATAGACAGGACCTACCTAAAAGTGATAGAAGCCATATATGAGAAACCCATATCCAACATCATACTGAATGAGGAAAAATTGAAAGCATTCCCACTTAGAACTGGAACGAGACAAGGTTGCCCTCTATCACCACTTCCATTCAACATAGTGCTGGAAGTCCTAGCCACAGCGATCAGAAAAGAGAAGCAAATCAAAGGCATCCAAATGGGAACAGAAGAGGTCAAACTAATGCTCTTTGCTGATGATATGATCTTATATCTAGAAAACCCCAAAGATTCTGCCATGAGATTACTGGAATTCATAAACAAATTCAGCAAAGTCTCAGTTCTGTACAAAAAATCAATGTACAGAAATCAGTAGCATTCCTATATGCCAATAGCAGTCAAACTGAGAACCAAATCCAAGACTCAATACCCTTTACAATAGCAACAAAGAAAATAAAATACCTAGGAATATATTTAAGGAGGTGAAAGACCTCTACAGGGAGAAGTATGAAATGCTGAGGAGGGATATAGTAGAGGATGTAAACAGGTGGAAAACCATACCATGTTTGTGAGTTGACAGAATCAACAGTGTTGAAATGTCTATACTACCCAAAGTGATCTACATATTCAATGCAATCCCTGTTAAAATACCAACATCATTTTTCACAGATGTAGAAAAAATAATTCTATGCTTCATATGGAACCAGAGAAGACCCCATATAGCAAAAACAATCTTAAGCAAAAATAACAAATGGGAGGCATCAGTTTACCAGGCTTCAAGCTATACTACAAGGCTATAGTAACTGAAATAGCATGGTATTGACATAAGAACAGACACAGACCAATGGAACAGAACTGAGAGCCCAGATATAAAACCATCCTCATATAGCCATCTAATCTTTGACAAAGCAGACAGAAACATACATACACTGGGGAAAAGAATCCTTATTCAATAAATGGTGCTGGGAAAACTGGATAGCCACCTGTAGAAGACTGAAACAGGATCCACACCTTTCACCTCTCACAAAAATCAACTCACGCTGGGTAACAGACTTCAACCTAAGGCATGGAATTATGAGAATTCTAGAAGAAAATGTTGGAAAAACTCTTATAGACATTGGCCTAGGCAAAGAATTTATGAAGTAGACCCCAAAGGCAATCACAGCAACAACAAAAATACATAAATGGGACCTTATCAAATTAAAAAGCTTCTCATCAGCAAGGG
>CAUYRT010027465.1:7500-28345 GCA_963574885.1 Lepilemur ruficaudatus | reverse complement strand
GTGGCATCAGCCTAGCTCACAGCAACCTCAAACTCCTGGGCTCAAGCAATCCTTCTGCCTCAGCCTCCCAAGTAGCTGGGACTACAGGCATGTGCCACCATGCCTGGCTAATTTTTTTCTATATATTTTAGTTGGCCAATTAATTTCTTTCTATTTTTAGTAGAGACGGGGTCTCACTCTTGCTCAGGCTGGTTTCAAACTCCTGACCTTGAGCGATCCTCCGGCCTCGGCGTCCCAGAGTGCTAGGATTACAGGCGTGAGCCACCGCACTCGCCTAGCATTCTCTTTTCATAGGCTTGTAGGTACACAATTCCTCCAATGCTCCTGGAACTAGCTTTCCATCCTGCTGGGCTCCTCATTAGTAAGTCAAATAAATCATTAACATGGGTTTTGTGAGAATTTAAAAAACTTTTTGAAAATAATACTTTCACGCCCTCAACATAAAGTTCACCCCATTTCAGTGGTCTTTCCATGGCCTTGACTTGAAGTGCCACTCAACAGAAATCTAGTGTTTTGTCAGCGTTTACTAAATATTTGAGGAGCAGTTACAAGATGGGTCGTTCCCGCAGAGCCTGTGGCCTCTTGGTATCTGCCCGTGTCCCCTCCCTCCCTCTTTCTTCCCTCCCTCTTTCTCCATTCCATGGGAGGTGGTGTGTGTACGTTTTAGGAGCCTGTTACTCACAAAAGAGCAAATGCCCAAGAATCAAAGCAAACGTTTAATGGTGCCCAATCGGAGTTCCGGTCATGTTTGAGCTATTCGGAGTCTAATCAGTAAAGCCCCCTTGAGTCAGTAATTGCCTTCTCCTCGAATCACTGCAGGTATCTGTCATGCTGCACATCATCCACACAGAAATGAACATATGGTTATTGGATGCGTAACAAAACAGACTCTGTTGGAGAATGTTTCCTCTAGGATGCCTTAAAACATTCTCGGGCAGAATATTACGTAGGCTACTCACTGTGCCTTCTGTTCCTGGGGTTATAGGAGGGAATCTGCTAGTCCTTCGCATTAAGAACAGTCAATGAGCACACTGCAGGAAGGTGAAGAACTTGGAATTTATTTCTTTATTTTTAGGTGCCACATGAACATGGGCATGTATCATTGAATCACGTAGAGTGAGAATCATTCCTTTTCAATTTCTTCTCAAGATTCAGTCAATGAGGAAGTTCCATTTTGGCGATAGGGCTTTTTGTTTTGAGACAGAGTCTCACCCTGTCATCCTGGCTAGAGTGCAGTGGTGTCATCATAGCTCACAGCAACCTTCAACTTCTGGGCTCAGGTGATCCTCCTGCCTCAGCCTCCCAAGTAGCTGGGATTATGGGCACATACCATCACGCACCACCAGGCCCAGCTGATTTTTGTATTTTTTTGTAGAGACAGGGCCTCAAACTCCTGAGCTCAAGTGATCCTCCCACCTCAGCCTCCCAAAATGCTAGGATTATGGGCATGAGCCCTGGTCTAAATTCAGATTTGAGCCTTTGCAAGGGACTCAAAGTAACCATAGGATTGACTGTTACCTAACAGATACTAGAATAATCCTGGGGCCTGCTTGATTTTCCTCTAGGGGCAGAGGAAGATGTACTGATTTCATGTGTGTGTAGAAGCATAGAAAAAACATCTGGAAGGACAAACATCCAGCTGTTCACAGGGGTTACCTCTTGGAGGCAGAACTGGAGATACAGGAAATGTGGGTACTTCCATATTTTACTGTAGGCATTTCTCCCCCAGAACGCTAGCATTTGAATTAATTTTGCTTTTTTTTATACTTGGCATTTTCAAAATCTAACAAATCTCAAGTTCTGATGCATATATATTTATTCAAATGAGCAAGCATATTATGCACACGTGTGTGTGTGTGTGTGATTTCAAGGTTGTATTCCTGGCCTGTGTAATGACCGTAGAAAGCTTTATTTATTAAAAAAAAAAAATAATTGGCATGAGCAGTCCTGAAATTTCCAAGATAGCTGCTGGTGTTCGTGACTCTGACCAGGCAAACTCTCCCGCTTTATGTATTGGACTCTCTAGTTTGTGCCGGAAGGAAGCACTGTGTCTGGTTCCATGACGAAATTCTTGGAGCCTTCTGCTTGAAATAATATAAAAGACTTTTATTATTCGACCTGTGTGTTCATCTATGTGAGCACGTCTCCTTAGGGAAATGCTTGCAAATGGGTTTTTTGTGGCCTTCTCTCCCGTCTGACTTTCCTTCCTCCCTCCGCCCCCTCCCCCTCCCCGTCCAGGTGTCTATTGGTTCTCTCTTTCAATAACACCGCTCTGGCTGCATCGAAAGTACTTTTTAATGTAGGAGATGCACTCCAGGCATAACACCAGGTCACTTTCTGAGTCACATTTTATGGGATTGATTAAACTTTAGCACCATAACTGTTGACTTTATGGGCCAGAAAAGAGACTCAGAGTGCTGCACTCTGGATAATTTGTGTCTCACAATTTTGAAAAATCAAATAGAGCGAAGGGTTTAATGCGCTCGAAAAAAGAAGCTGTCATTTCGTTTTGAGCCTTCTATATTTAAACGACCTCAACGTTTAAAATGAAATAATATCTTTTGCACTAATGAAGCTAAGTTACAGTAAATAACTGTATGTAAGAGAAAGTGGACTTTTTAATTACAGGGGTGAAGATGAAGATTTAAATTGGCTTTTCTGTTGCTCCCAACTTAACTACTTACTTTCTCCCCTTTTGCTGCTGAAAAATGAAGGACATTTTTTCTTGGTGAGCTTTCAAGGTGAGAGGTGATACATAGCTAATCTTTTTATTAGAGAAACACCTCTGGGGCTAAAATGTGGTGGAATCGTGGACCACAGACAATGTTTTTTCCATCTGATTTGGGAGTCGGAAACCCAAATTATTGCCTTTATCTGCACCCAAAGGCATATCACCAGCCTGGAGAGTAATCTTACCATTTTGTCAGTGTTGGCTCATTGATATGGTTCCTAATTACCAGAAATGTATCAAGGAAAGGAAAAGAAAACCTGAGATAAGAAAAAACATCCATTCATTCATAGGGTCGGTTTGGCACTATGTCAATTTAGCTAACTTGGAACTCTTCTTTCACAGAGTTTCCTTCCCTCCGTGGTTCTGAATTAGGGCTGCCCAGTGGAACGACATGGGTGAGAGCTGGCAGCTGCAGTGTTGCACTTTGAAAGTCGCGCACACTGCTGCCGGTTGCAAGGCTGTGCCCGATGGCTGATCTGTCGGCTCACTGTCCTGGTGTGGGGCAGCGGATGGGCCCGCAAGCTCTTCCAGTGCTGGCTGCACTGACAGCTTCGACTTCTCTGAATCCTGGGCCAGGGGTGTGTGCAGCTCCATGGCCGAGGGCACCAGCTTCTTCTGCAGGTCACCTTTGTTATTGGAATTAGATGCTGTGACAGTCAGGGACATGTTCCAATTTGTCCTTGCTTTTCCCCAGTTTGTGTCCAGGTTTTCTTCCTGACTGCCTGTCTTGGCCTACAGCAGCTTTAGGCTCCTCACCAGCTATAGGGCCGACAGCTTTCCAAAAGCCTCTTTACGTTTCCCTCTGTGGTCCCTGGTTAGTGACTTTTCTATGGTCCTCTAACCATCTTCTTCTGGAACTTTACTTCTTTACCCCCCACATTTCTATAATACGTACAACCCTTATAATGAATTTCTTATTCCATGCCACTAATACTGGTTCTGCTTCCTTGATCAAACCCTGACTGATAACATTACCTAAACTAAAAATGTTTAAAAATGTCAGCTTCAAAGTGTTTACAGTTTAAAGTAAAATATTACTCATTAGCCCTGTGGCCAACAAGCAGTGCCTTTCACTGTTGATATTAGGTCTTTTCTGCTTTTAAATGGCTCACCTGGTTAGGTTAGACCCACCCAGAATAGTCCTACTTGTAATTAGCTCAAAGTCAGCTGATTAGGGACCTTAATTACATTTGCAAAATCCTTTCACCAAGCACCACATGTACTCACCATTACATTGGCACTGACTGATCAACACTTATGTGCACACATGGAAGTAACATTCACAGGGTGTCGGGCAGGTGGGAGGGGGAGGAATGGTTGGGTAAATTAACAACTAACGGATGCGGTGTGTGCTGTCTGGGGGATGGGCACGCTTGTAGCTCTGACTCAGGCGGTGCCGAGGCAATACATGTAACCAAAGCATTTGTACCCCTGTAATATCCTGAAAAAAAATTTTTCCTTAATATTATTATTTGTGTGTGTGTGTTTGGGAGTATGATGGACCTAGACCTAGTGGAGCAGTGAGATTGTTATTGAGCAGATAATTTTTTTGTAAGTGCTGCCTCTATTTATTTGAGAGAAGATCAGCTAGCTCAGGTGAATAACAGGTAAGCGGAATGAGGGGTGTGTGTGTGTGTGTGTGTGTGTGTGTGTGCACACAAATGCCCACATGCTAATTTAAGCTGTAAATTCAATCATTGTATAATTTATTTTGTGTACATCTCTTAACATCTTAAGAGATGTGTCCATCTCTTAACTCTTATGAACACGAGTTTAAGTTCATATCTGGCAAGTTGTTTTCAAATATGTACTAGTGATGGGAAAAAACATGGTACTGTCAAGGAGTAACTACTGACAGCAAGGTGCTGTTTTTTGTTTAGCAGGTACAACCTTTATATACATTTATGTATGTCCACAAATGCACATATATTTACATAATGCACTCATATACTGTGTGCAAATCTATACACTGTATAATATATGAAGTCTGTAATCAGTAGGTCACTATCAACCAGAATAGCTTATAGCCTTCCCTGGTCCTGTGATCTTTTTGTATGAAACTTACTATGATTTGCAGAAGCAGTGGCACAGGTCTGGCAGTGACAAGCCCTCTGCTTGCTGTCCTTGTCTCTGGTTCTGTATACTCAGGGACTGATGGTGGCATCCTTTATTCGCTTCTTTTCCTTTGCGTTCTAGTTTCCTTCCCCCGTCCCCAAATTTCTATCAAGTTATCATGGTTTATGTAAATGAAAAATTAGGTGCCTCTGCCCACATGGCTGTAGACCTCTGGTATAAATTCACACAGATGTAAATATATATGCAGATTTTTCCGGAGCAAACCTCTCTCACTCTGCAGCCCTTGCAAATTTCCCAAATACTGTTATGATAATACTAGGTGATTTATTTTACATAAGGGTACATCTGAAGGGTGCAGCACATTGTAATTTGCAAACCATTTAACTTGCTAAGATCAGATTGTTCTGCTTTATCTGCAAAGTTCACCCGCAAGGAATTTAATATAAAGGCTTTTATTCTTGTTATTTTATGTATTGTACTTTCCTGAGATCTGACGGATGAGCTTGAAACGGGTGTGTGGGGGAGGAGAGAAGGAAATCATCCCCTCCGCGTTGTCTGTGGGAAAGCACCCCTACCCCTCCATTCCCCACAAGACTGTGGAGAATATTCAAGGACTCCTGGGACAATGACAACATGGTCTTGGGAGGGAGACATTATTACTCGGATGTAAGGTGAATGGGCATGGGCCCAGGGAAAAGTGACTGGGAATACTGTCCCTCTCGGTCTTACGTGTCACCTTGAAACTCGCAGGGAGGGTAAGCGACTCGGTGTCCGCACCCTTGCTAACAGTCAAGAAAACATTCAGGTTGTTCCCACCTCCTCTCCAGCAGACATTCATTGCGTATTGATATAGTAGCAGGGAGTCATGGGACCAAGGCTGGTGTCCAAGCGTTGTCACTAACTTGTGTGGTTTTGGGCAAATTGCTTTAACTCTTTGGATTCCTTATGTGTCAAATGAGTCGGGGAATGAACGTGATATCTAAGGCCCTCGCAACTCTCAAGTTTCCCTTCCTCCCTTCCTCTTTTCTGAACTATGGTTTCCCTTTCCCTTTATAATAGCATTTTATCTTATTTATTTATTTATTTTTGAGACAGAGTCTCACTCTGTTGCCCGGGCTAGAGTGCCGTGGCGTCAGCCTAGCTCACAGCAGCCTCAAACTCCTGGGCTCAGGCGATCCTCCTGTCTCAGCCTCCCGAATAGCTGGGACTACAGGCACGCGCCACCATGCCCGGCTAATTTTTTTCTATATATATTTAGTTGGCCAATTAATTTCTTTCTTTCTATTATTAGTAGAGATGGGGGCTCACTCTTGCTCAGGCTGGTTTCGAACTCCTGACCTTGAGCAATCCACCTGCCTTGGCCTCCCAGAGTGCTAAAATGGTTACAGGCGTGAGCCACTGCGCCTGGCATATAATAGCATTTTATTTTTAAACTCCATGTGCACACCTTATTGTGGTGAGGGGTTTATTTTCTTTCCATTTATACATTTAGTGAAATATGTATTGAGCTCCTGCAGTGTGAAAGCACTGGGATGTAAATACGTGTCACCTTGAAACTCGCAGGGAGGGTAAGCGACTCGGTGTCCGCACCCTTGCTAACAGTCAAGAAAACATTCAGGTTGTTCCCACCTGAATGTTGTCCCAAACATTCAGGTTGTTCCTTGACCAGGATGGTCAAGGAAATATCCTTTCAAAGAAATAAGGGATATAGACATGTCTTATTAGGTAGTGCAATGTGCTAGCACTGAGGAAGTACAGGGTGTCATGGCATCAAAAAGGTAGAGGGATGGGCATCTGCTTCCTGGAGATTAGAAAAGAGATTTCTGTAGACGTGGCATTGAAATGGAGGCTGGAAAGTTAAGCAGGAGATAACGAAACGGATGGGCGATATTCAGGGTATCTAATGTAGACAAGGCTTTGTGGTTATAGATGGAGTGTTGAGGAAGAAAGAATAGTGAGGCAATGCTGGCTTGTGGATAATGGTTGAGTTTGGGAAAATAGAGAAGGAAAGACGGAGTAGGTAAAAGTGTTCAGCAGAGACCGATTCGATCAGAAAGCCATGGGTAATAATAACAATATTTTATATTTGGGTGTTGCTTTTCAGAGCAAAGCAATTCCATGTACATTTTCTCATTTAAGCCTCATTACAAACTGATAGGTGGACGTTACTGCTCCTGATATTCAGATGTTAAGAAATTTCGAAACTTGGAGAGAGGTAAAAAGATAACTATATGTCCTTCAATGTCGGAGCATCTAACAGAATTATCTAATTCTCTTGGAATAGGTGTCTTTGTTTGATTTACTATTTCCTGTTGACTAGGACATTGTTACAACTCTGGAAGGGTAGAAGTTAGCTTGTAGAAAACAGAGGTGCAAATGATTCTTAGCGGGTAGAATAAGAATTTTGTCTGGTAGGCATGCACATAATTTGTCTGGGAAAAAAGTTAACCCCGAAGGTTTTATTATTTTGTAAGACATTAACCAGCTGTGTATCTTATTATGTTTTGGTATCTAATTTAGCACTCATATATATAGGTCATTAAATATGAAATGCCCGATTTCAAATCAAATCAAAAGTATGGTTTATCATATCTCAAACAAGAAGCAGTACAATCAAAGTATGAGCCTAAACTACCAACACAGCTTTGCCATCTCAACGGTAGCTTCTTTATGCAGCAGCAAAGAAGCCTGGAGAGTGAGTGGCAATGAAATCACGAAAGATGTTTTCCACAGCTTGGTGAGAATTGAATATTTTTCCTTGTAAGGAGTGGTCCAAAGCCTGGAAGAAGTGGTAGTCAGTTGGTACAAGGTCTGGTGACTACAGTGGATGACAGAGAGTTTCAAGCCCAGCTTCTGTAGTTTGAGCAGCATTGTTTGTGTGACATGTGGTTGAGCGTTGTCTTTCAAGAGGACTGGCCTGTCTCTATTGACCAATCTTGGCTGTTTAATCGGCCTCCCAGAGTACTAGGATTATAGGCGTGAGCCACCGCACCCGGCCCACTTTCTTGGTTAAGTATATTCCTAGGTATTTTATTTTCTTTGCAGCTATTGTAAATGGTATTGAGTTCTTGATTTGACTTTCAGCATGACTGCTATTCATGTATAGAAATACTACTGATTTGTGTACATTAATTTTGTAATCTGAGACTGCACTGAATTTATTTATTCTAGGAGTCTTTTGGAGGAATGTTTAGGGTTTTCTAGATATAAGATTGGATAATCAGCGAACAGGGATAGTTTGACCTCCTCTTTTCTGATTTGGATGCCCTCTGTTTCTTTCTCTTGCCTGATTGCTCTGGCTAGAACTTCCAGTACTATGTTGTATAGAAGTGGTAACAGTAGGCATCCTTGTCTTGTTCCAGTTCTTGGGGAAAATGCTTTCAACTTTTCCCCGTTCAGTGTGATGCTGGCTGTGGGTTTGTCATATATGGCTTTTATTATTTTGAGGTATGTTTCCTCTCTTCCTGATTTGTTGAGGGTTTTTATCATAAAAGGGTGATGCATTTTATTGAATGCTTTTTCTGTATCTATTGAGATGATCATATGGTTTTTGTTTTTAATTCTGCTTATGTGGTGCATCACATTTATTGATTTTCATATGTTTAACCATCCTTGCATCCCTGGGATGAAGCCCACTTGATTATGGTGAATTGTCTTTTTGGTGTGCTGCTGGATTCATTTTGCTGGTATTTTGTTGAGGATATTTGCATCTGTGTTCATGATGGATATTGGTCTATAGTTTTCTTTTTTTGTTGTGTCCTTTCCTTACTTGGGTAGAAGGGTGACACGAGCTTTGTAGAATGTGTTAGGAAGGATTCTCTCTTTCTTGATTTTATGGAAGTTTCAGTAGAATAGGTGCCAGCTCTTCTTTGTAGGTCTGGTAGAATTTGGCTGTGAATCCCTCTGTCCTGGGCTTTTTTGTTGTTGTTGTTGAGAGATTTTTTTTTTTATTACCGTTTCAATCTCACTATTCATATATATTTATTTATATATAATTTATATATATATTTATATATAATTTTATTTAACATATCAATTTATGTATAAAACTTTAAGAATTGCATTAAACAACTCTCTCTCTAAACCTTAAAGTTGACTAAGCCTAAGTTTATTGAAGAGATTTATAAGTATTCTTTCACTGAAGGGCATGTAACCTCTGAACAATTTGGAAAAATACTGGTATTTTTTAAATTGGAAAACAAAAGACAACAGATCAGCTTTCAAACGCTGGAGAACCTTGCTGTGGCGTGGACCCTGGGGATCTGCGTCCGTCTGTGCGGTCCCTGCCAGGCAGGGCACGGCCCCCACGCGGAGGTTATTCTGCTGCGACAGATGAGCACGTCCCATCCCATGGTCAGAGACTCCCTGACCCAGCAGCTTGAACTTTCCCTTTGACCTCTGTGAAATTTCACTTTTGGCTTGCAGAGAAATCTGTGTTTCATTGACTGTGAAATTAGGAGAATCTCCAATGAGTAAAAAATGATGAGCTTTCGCTTTTGCATGAAAACATGCCAAGGACAAACACCAATTCTGAGAGATCCTCTGTAGAGCCCTGCACCTTATAAACCCGCAGTCGGAGGCAGCGCCACTGAAACATCCGGGCTGCAGCTGGAGCCAAAATCCCACCTTGCGGTTCATTACTTCTCAGCTTTTTCTGATGACTTTCTAAGCCGATTTGTTTGTGACCTTGAGTCGTAATGTTTTTAGGTATGGCGACACAATTGCCAGATGATATTTACTAATGTCTCAAATCGTGGGTGTGCAAATACCCTCTAATTTTCTGAAGTGTATTGAATTAACGTCTTCCTTCCATTCTCCCCAGCTAAGCAATTGTGTTTTCTGTACAACCAGAGCACCTTGTATGCGCTTTTACTGAGCCACGTATCACCTGTATTTTAATGATTTGTTTATATGCTTTCCCTCCAGACTGTGAGCTGCCCACGGGCAGGAACCTCTCTTGTCCACGTCTGCGTCTTCCTAGCGTCCGACACAGGACTTGGAACACAGCACTCAACTAAATGTTGATTCGAAGGACTCACTATTTGAAATTTTAAAATATAAGTATTGTAAGGGTGGCTACATGGAATGCAGCAGGTGTGAGTGTGGATACAACACGTTCTTTACATTTTATTAATAGTCGCAAAGTGCTGTGTTTGGAGACCTCTGTGTCTGAAGGCCTGTGTAGACCAGGTGACCCCAGGACTCCCTCTCATTCTCTTGCTCTATTTTATTACATTCAAATACCTGCACACCCAGTTCTAAAGCCGGTCATTTTCCTGTAAGCAGAGCTCCAAAGAACCAGGAGCCTATTTGGCTTTTGAGAGTAAGACCTGAGCTTGACTTCATGCTGACGGAGTTTCAAAAGCAAATGCACGTTTTTTGTCCCCCTTGGTAAATCTTACTCCGTCAGGCAAATGTTTAAACAATGGTTTTAAAGAAACAAAATGCTCCCTGCATTGGAAGAGGTGGCGATTGCTTTGCTCTCTGTTTTAAATTCCTCCTTTGAAGCCAACGAATGATATGGCTTGTGTGAAATAACTTTTCTTCTTTGGTTGTTCAATTTGATTCAAGGAGTTTTGATGAAGCATTCAGGGGTTATGAATAAATAAGAACGAGCAGCCCAGTAATTGCGATATCATTACTACCTAGTAGTAGCACATTTAACACTCAGCTTTGCCGTGGGGAGTAACCTTTTCCCTCCATCTTCCTCCGTGATGTCCCCCACCCCCAGCAAAATGCAGTCCTGTCATTGCGAGCCACAGAAGTTAGCGTTAAAAGGAATACTTTTTAATTTCTTTGGATGAGAAGGGGCTCTGGGCTCTGGGACAATGCTGATGGATGATGTTTTAATGCAGCTGAAATGTTATTTTTACTGAACCAGGGAAAACTATAAATTTTGCTTCATTGCCACTGAAGGCTGCACGCATAAAACTCCGGTGGGCGCCCCTCGGCCGTGAATAATCACCTCAGCTCGGCAGATGTTACTTTGCGGGGAAAGCAATTCTTATGCCGCAGAATTGTGGAAAGATTAATTGTCTACAGCTGTTTCATGGCCCACAGCAATCTTGATACATTTATGATAAGTTTAAGAGCTCACTAGAGGCAGCTCCTGGTCCCTGTCGTGAGGAGGGGGGCGGGGGAAGGGGCCGGGGCTTTATTTTGACACCTGGATTCATAGAATCTGTCAGCCCCATTACAGCGTTCATAGAAATCCGGCAGTTGGCGGCTCTGAAATGATTGTGAGTGAGGGAAGATGCAGGAATTATCCATACGTAGGGAAAGAAAAGGAGACTGAGAAGAATTATTCAAATTTGTGCAAATGAATCGCTTCCATTTTTCCTCCCTCTGCCAAGTGGAAATTGAACGTGACCCGCTCTGACCTTTCCCTATTAAGCGCTGCAAATTGCAGTAAATGCACAGTTCTGAGTGCCCTAATGAGACGGAGCCCCGGCACTGCCTCATTAATAAGGGCAGTTTGACCTTGCTGGTCAGCCCTTCATTCGATATTGGAAAGAAATAAGGAAAAAGAAGAGATGACCCACTGTAAATTTTGAACAATGCGTTTGATTTAGTTTGCATATACTCCCCGCCAGACGCTTCCCAACCTTCTTCCTTCTGTCTGCCTTCAGCCACAGGCTGGAAAGAGTGGTGCTAACCGTTCAGGTGTTGGGGGGATGTGGCCATAGAGGCGCAGTGAGTCTTGGCAACGCCAGCATTGGGCCTAACCCTGGGTGGACGTTGCCTCGCCCCCCTCCCCCCTGCAAACCAGGCCCACGTGGAGTTCTTGTCTTGTCTGTCCTTCCTCCCTTCCTCCTCCCCCTCATTCCTTCCTTTTTCCTTTTAAGTATTAAAATTCTTCAGTTTGGAAGTGTGTGTGTGTGTGTGTGTGTGTGTCCATGTGTGCATGCTTAAAAGAGGATTTGGCCCTCTGATTTTTACCGTAGCTCTATGCAGATCCAGGCTGAGACATCTGCTCCTCGTCCGACGTAAGAAAATCTAGAGCAAGAAATGAGGTAGTGCCGCTCATTTTGGGGAGAATTACTTAACCTTACTGATGAGCATGGAAGGTAGCCGGGAGATGGGGAACTGGGCCACAGAGCTCCCGGGTCCTCTTTGTAAATGTCTCACGAGCTACAAAGTTAGCTCTTTAGGCTTCTTTTGAACCAATGCTAATAATACCTTTCCTTCTGTTCAGGGGATTTCCTGGTTAAAGGAAGTCCTATGAGTAAGGCTGGCAACAGGTCTTAAATTTATTTAAATAGTAACTCCTAACACACAGAGAGGTATTGGAGCTTTAAGAGGTAATTTCAGGATATGTGGATGTACCACCTTGTGGGATCTTAATGTTTGAAAGGATCTTAAGTTGTCTTCTCCAAACTTCTATCCAAGGCAAGAATCTCTTCCACAATATTCCTGATAGGGAAGTTGGGCTAATTACCTTGGAACTGGAATGTTTCATCATTAGCAACTCTGATTTGTACAAAGTTCTTTCATACATATTATAAGAGAAAAATATTGTAGTTTTTTGTTTTTGTACTGACCGTATCACAAGGTCCAATTTGAATGGAGCATCTGAAACTATCAAAATTAGATGGCTGGCCCCTGGGAGGACTGCTGTACCCAACCGTGTTTTTGTGCTGTGCTTTGGGCTTATCTGGAAAAATGTCCGAAGGACCAGCAGCCCAAAAATCACTGTTGAAATTATTTGGAAATGTTGTTGAAGATTGCCCCCACACAATGCTCCCTTCATGAGCACCCAGAGGAAAACTTCCTATTTTGATTTTATTGTAGAACCAGGAAAAGCTGGGCTTGTTCTCAGGGGATTATTTGATTTGATCTTAATGGACATGTAACTTAAATATAATCATGTTTCCCTCATTTCTTTGGCTACTGGGATGCTCAGAACTAAATTTTTAGCCCATTTATTGCCAACATGAAAAATCTTATGGCATACATTAAACATATTTTTTTTGACTAGGTAATACCTGGCTATGGTACTAAATTAGAGAAAAAATATAGAGTATACAGCGAAAAGGGAGTGTCTCTTCCCATTCCCCCAGTCAACAGGTTCCATTTCTGGAAGAAACCATGGTTAACAGTTTCTGAAGACTCTCTGCTTTTAAAGCACAAACTGAAATGACTGTAGGTTGTGATCTATGTTTAAGGCGGTGAAGAACCATTGAATGGTTTGAAGAGGGAAGTCAGCTAGATCCCACTCATGTTGGACGGGGCATGTGGGTATGCCGAGGGGCGTGCTGCCAGGAGGGTCCGAGGGACGGCGGGAAGATTGTTTATCAGTCGAGGCAGGCGCTAACAGAAGAGGATGGTAGTAGAGTGGAAGGAAAATCAGAATTTGGTAATTAAATAAATGTTGAGGGTGATAGATGATAATAAGGAGAATTCAAAGATGACTGTCTAATTTCCAGCTTCAGAGACTCCACGGATTCTGTAACTGCTAACAGAAGTGGAAGGTTTGGGGGAAGATGAGTTAGATTCAGGTATCAGTCTGAGCAGCTCGAGCAGCTGGACATCCAGGTAGAGGTAAAAGTTTGGTGCTGGCCAGGCGCGGTGGCTTCCATGCCTGTCATCCTGGCACTCTGGGATGCCGAGGCGGGCGGATCGCTCAAGGTCAGGAGTTTGAAACCAGCCTGAGCAAGAGCGAGACCCCGTCTCTACTGTAAATAGAAAGAAATTAATTGGCCAACTAAAAATATATAGAAAAAATGAGCCGGGCACGGTGGCACATGCCTGTAGTCCCAGCTACTTGGGAGGCTGAGGCAGAAGGATTGCTTGAGCCCAGGAGTTTGAGGTTGCTGTGAGCTAGGCTGATGCCACGGCACTCACTCTAGCCTGGGCAACACAGTGAGACTCTGTCTCAAAAAAAAAAAAATGTTTGGTGCTGAGGGTAGAGATCAGTATTGGGTATAAAGATGTAGGAATTACAAGGCTAGAGATCACAGGAAAAGACTCGGGAGAAGAGTGAGAATACATGGCATCACCTCGGGAAAATAGAGTGAAAAGAAAATGCAGAGATGTGACAGACTTTGAAATATTTAAATATTTTGCCTTTAGTTGTCTTTTCCCCAATCTGCTTCTCGTGCCTGATGTCATCTCT
This sequence comes from Lepilemur ruficaudatus, assembly GCA_963574885.1. Taxonomy (NCBI): domain Eukaryota; kingdom Metazoa; phylum Chordata; class Mammalia; order Primates; family Lepilemuridae; genus Lepilemur; species Lepilemur ruficaudatus. Next base: position 14,423 of record CAUYRT010027465.1, on the reverse strand, counting down.
GTCCCATGATGTTTAGTGAATAATGCCTTATTTAATCACTAGTCGAGGGGGTTACTGAACTGTTTCCCACTTTCATCTCTAGATTGCCAATCTTTCATCTCTAGATTGTTGAAAATAGATACAATATACCAGATGAGGTCTAATCTGAGCAGAGTACAATCAGATTGAACTGGACCATATTTTAAAAAATTAATGTAATTAACTATTTGGGCTATTTAGCTGCTACATCATTCTAAGAGCACACATTATGTTTGTGAGATGTTAAGACCCTAGAAGTAGATTTACAGAAATCACTGCCTAGTCTGTCTCTCTAAGCCTGTATTTTTAAAATTCATTTAAAAACATAAGTGAAACTATCCATGTTTAATGACGATATGATCTTGTACGTTTCACTGGATATACATTATCGTTTGTGTTTCCATAAAGACTCCGTGTGAATGTGTATGTTTACTACAAGATATTTGACCAGATGGACACTTAGCTGATGTATATTTGACCTCTGGGGTGGGTGGTCGGCCAAGAAGTCATCATAGAGTGTATGTAACCTCTAGGATAGAGTTTACAAGTGAGAAAATGGGCAATTATTACTATTCCACTATCTCTATATTTCTCTCCCCCCCTCCTCTTTTTTTCCCATTCTAACTTTTTTAGGAACTAATGTTCAGAAGGAAGTTCTTTATGGAGAACTGCAAATGCCAAGATGCACTGGGTCTTGGGTGGGACACATTAATTATTTTTTTAAAGTCAGAATTTCCTTTTTACCTGAAATAATGGCTTGATACCCTCATGGGTAGATTTTAAACCCTGAAACAAAAAGAAGATGTAGGTGTTTATGAATTCAGACCCACTGAACAACTGTCCACAGTTCAGTTTTCTTGGAACTGGGACACATCATTCTGATTCTTTCTCATATCCAAAGACAGTTTGTCCCATTTTTATTTTGTATTGCTAGTGGTTTAAGTTTATCTTCGTAAGGCCTCTAAAGCTATCTGGCAGTTAGGCAGAGTATAAATAACCTTTATTGTTATTATCATTATATGTAGCATTCACTCTGTTTTGCTGCCATTAATAAACCATTCAAGCAATGTTGTTGCAATGTATAATATTAGCAGAAGACTCCCTGGGGAAACATATAAACAGATGTTTAATATTCTGCTTGTTTCTTAGTCCATCTCTTCACAGGCAGAGATGTCAGAGCATGTTCAAAGTTCAATTGAAAAAAAAATAAGCTCTACAGGATCAAAAAACAGCATAAACACATTAATGTATTTCATAGAATTGCTTTTGCTTTAGCATTTTTGCTAAATTGGGAGATCATAAATTAACTAAGTTAATCTGCTTTTGAAATTTTTATTCCTTTTTAGATATTTTCAGTTGAACATACAAAATAATTCCCACAGACCTGTATATCAGAGGCAATTTCTCAGTGGCTCAGTCAAACCAGTGTAGATAAATTTACCAGCGTGTTTTCCACTCAAACACTCAATGATGAGCCTGGATTTTCAGAAGAATTCGCCTGTACTTCATTTGCTTTTGTTCTCACAATATCTCATTGATGACTTGGTAGAATTCAAGTTCAGTCTTAAAATACGAATATAATAAGAATATAGTAAAGCCTGCAGTCACTGGCATTTTGAGATATGAATTTAGTGCATGTGAATGAAAATCCAACCAAGTGCTTTTGTGAAGCCTGGCCCTAAAGATTTTCAGAGAAATATTATAGAATCTCAAGGACCTGCTTAGGCTGGAAAACTGATCACCGGGACCCAGAGCATATTGCTGTTGACTGCTAGGTTCTGTGGAACTTTAAAATAATTGTATCTTTTTCATTGTACTAGTTAGTTGTAGTTCTCAGCTTCATGCAGAAATCCCAGTTTGCTTGGGGAGTTAAATCACTTTTTTCCCCCCGTGTTACAAATAAATCTAAAACTTAATAGCTTATAACAAAAATCATTTATTTAAGTCGGGATTCTGTTGTTCAGCAATTTGGGTCGGGCTCCGATCGGATGTTCTTCTGCTGACCCCAGCTGGGCTCGCCCATGCATCTGTAGTCAGCTGCTGTCAGCTGTGCTGTTTTGTTTCTGAGGTTGACTGGCTGGTGGGTTGGGGTGACAGATGCCTGGGCCACATGTCCCTCATTATCTCACAGGCTATCCTGGGCCCACTCACATGGTAACAGCCAGAAAGGGGACAGGCCCTACCACACAAGTGCTTATCAAGTTTCCGCTTGGGTCATATTTTCTAATGTCACACTGGCCGGGGCAAGTCCCCTGGCTGAGCCCAGAATCAGAAGGGAGACACTCAAAATTATATAAGAGAGGGGCCTGGATACAGGAAAAGGATGAATTTGTGATGGTTTTGCAATCTATAACAGTAATTGAGATGGCCTAGAAGTAGCTGTGGACGTTGTTTGCCAACAGCTATAAGAGTCTTTGAGAAATCATGTCATCCTGTCTAGAAAGGCAGCATGGTGTTTTGAAATACTCTTGACATTGGATTGCAAAGAACTGGCTTCTTGTTCTGGCACTGCTACTCAGTCACGGTGTGACATGGGAAAATTCTCTGACCATCTTTTGCTCCTTAATTCTTTAACTTTTAAATTGAGGTATTGTTTCTAGGCCTGAGATGTTTTAAGATTTTATATAAATGCCTTTGCTGGTGGGAGGCTGAAAGATTTGGAAGATAGTTAAAAAAATCATAGAACCATAGAGTTTATTGACTCCAACACCTTATTCTTAATTACGGGAAAAGGGAGTCGCAGAGAGACTTCATCCAGGCCATAGAAAAAGTTAGTGGTGGAGCTGGGCCTAGAAATTAGGTATCTCTGATTGCTAGTTCACCAACCTTTTCTCTATCCCTGGGTGTTTTGTTAATAAGATATCAGGAACCTCTGTATTTGCATCCTGCGTATAAAATTCAGTTAACTTACTCAAAGTTTTACTTTTCATTCAAGGTCCTTGGTATCACATAGCTAAACAACTTTGAGAGATATTTGACATTGGCAAGCATTTCTTGGGTGAGCATGGTAGTTAGCAATGAGATTTAGTGTTTGAAGCTGATCTGGGCCCAGTTCGCTCATGTATCTGTGCTTAGAGAGCTAAATGCCACCCTACGGTAAGTCAAAACAGCGCTCACTGTACTTTCTGCATGCAATCTCCTCTTCCCTCATTCTGCTGGTTGCTGGTTCGCTGCTGGGTCAGTCTCAGGAGGAGGGGGGAAGGTGTGGGGAGCGAGGGGCCAAGGGACAAAAGGCCCCTGTGGATGGTGCTCTAGGATCTTGCACCAGGGACCTCTTTCTGTAGCAGGTGTATAATTGCTGGCTCTTGTCCTCATGGGGCTCTTGTCCTCGTGAGTTCATCAGAGACCCTGCACTGGGGGCCTCTAACTGCAGCTTCCCGAACTTCTGTTGGCCTAACTCTCTGTTGAGGTCACATCGCTCTGAGGGGTGGTCCTCTTTGGTGGAAAGTTCAGCTGTCTCCCTGTAGGATCCTTCCTTTTTACTCTTTGCTGTAATCTAATCTAGCTGTAGTCTTTCAACTGTAGACTTACCCTCTTGAGAGTCAGGTATCATTGTCTATGTCCGCCAAATTTCTGGGGCCACTTGCCAAGTTTTTGTTGCATCTCACTGGGGAGAAAGTGTCCTGTTATTCTCCCCCATGAGGGGGAGAAAAGGCATGATACAGCCCAGGGACAATATTTTCTTCCTAATATCTTCTCTCCCCAACATCTACATTGAAATGTCTCTCCAACATCCTTAGCACCTATGTGAATTCTTTGTCTTCTCTCATGTAGCTTGATAGAGAGAGCCACACTGTGTTAGAATAATTTCTGTTCTTTTAACACAACCAACGTATATAGTTTAGCTCCTCATTTTAGAACATGGAGCATCTGGTACCCGTTGTGTTATTTTCAGCCCTTGATTCTTGCTGAAAACAGGGCGTACAAAGAATTGTTTTAGTTTCTGCATCTGAAAGATAAAGAGTTTTGACTTCTTGATCTTCAGACATTGCTATGGACTGGGTTGTGTTCCCACCCCTCCAAATTCAAATGTTGAAGCCCTAACCACCAATGTGACTGTATTTGGAGAAAGGGCTTTTAGGAAGTAATTAGGGTCAAATGCAGGCATGAGTATAAGGCTATAGTCTGATAGGATTGTGGTGGCCTTATAAGAAGAGGAAGTGTGTGTGTTGGGGGATATATGTGAAGACACAGCGAGAAGGCAGCTGTCTGCAAGCTAGGGAGAGAGCCCTCACCAGAAACCAAACCCTCTGACCTTGATCTTGGACTTTCCAGCCTCTGGAACTATAAGAAATCATTTCTGTTGTTTAAGCCAAACAGTCTGTGATATTTTGTTACAGTAGTCCAAGCTGATTGATATAGATGCCTTTACCTTTAAAACTCTAACAAATGAACTTGAAAAGCATCTGGGCTTATTTACTTAATTTATGAGCACTCATTTCTTTATAATTCAATTTGGTACCATGTGGACAATATACAAACACAGGCATGTACACATTTAAAAACACATACAGATATAAATAAGGACTTTATAGCTTTTATTTAAAAATTTTAGCCATGATACAGGTAAAGCTCACTACTTTAAACAGTTGGATTAAATTTTGCCTCTGTAAATGGAACAAGTTAAAGTTTATCTAAGCCCTTACTGAGTTTCAGAGAAAAAAAGGGTAGTAAATTTGCATCTCAAACCACAGACAGAAAATTTAAGCGTTTTTAAGGAATTTGTGTGTGGTGCTCACAGGGTAGTAAATATTCACTGGGTGCCAGTCAGGTGCGGGGTGGGTAAACTCACAACTAGTGGGTGCAAAGCGTACTGTATGGGGGAAGGGCATGCTTGTAGCCCTGGCTTGGTCAAGGCAAAGGCATTATATGTAACCAAAATGTTGGTACCCCCATAATATCTTGAAAAAAAAAAAACCTCTAAAAAAACTCCCCAAATTCTAAAACTGCTCTTGGGCCATGGGAGTTCATGTATCTCCAGGAAAGCACAGACCTCACTCTGCCAGTAGCATGTAGCTAGACTCAAGGAAGCCTCTCCTTGACGGCTGAGGCTCTTGGTCTGCCTTTCCACACTGTCTCCAGACTGCAGTCTTAGCCATGGCACTCACACTGTTAATGCCATCTCAACAACTGAACAAGCTCTGTTCCCCCAACTTCTCATTTTCTCAGATTTCTAGGACTTGGCTATCTCATGTGCTGATTTCCTCATCCGTGACATCAATAGTTTAGCAATTTCCTGTAAACTATGGCTTGATCACACTGAAATATATTAACTGCAGCGAGTGATGAAATTGCCAGTGCTGTTATTGTGTGAGCCACACTTTAGAAACAGCGACAACCCCTTGAGAGATGACAGTCACGGCTTGAAATCTGTGGTCTCCTCTGAACCCAGAGAAATGGCATTTATTTGGAAGAAGGAAGTGGAGGGCCAAGAACAGAATTATTTTAAAATCAACTTAGCTGCCTATTAAAGCTATCTGTCTCTTAGTATCTGAATCATGCCTGCATCCACAATAAACAGAGTTTGGGAATAAGGAAAATAGAAAACAAAGTTTCTTTGGATTCGAATGATGTCTCTTTCTTTTCTCAACTCCTAGACCATCTCTTGTTGATACCAACATTTGGCAAATTTTAAACCCCTTGAATGTAGGGGATGCATTTTATCATCTATGTATCTATGAAAGTCCCTAATTGAATTCTTACAGGGAAAATAATCTAGATGAAATTCTGAGCATAGTGCCTGTTCCATACTAAGTTTGTAATAAATACTAGTTATTATTAGTTCAAAGTAGGTGCTTACTAGTTGCTGATGGATTGATTTATCTCTTTTGCAACTCTTCTCTGCTTCATTCATTCTGTGGAAAGTTATGCAAATCTAGAAAACCTTATTCTATTTTATATTAGGGCTAGGGATAGAAAAATCATGGGGGAAGTATAATTGTTCTTTGACCTATATCATCAGTTAATATTCAGTGATTTTTGAATGTGTTTTGCTTATATGTGTTTGTGTATACCAAAATTTAATCACACAGGAGGACAAGCAGAGGTTGCTTTGTTTGAATTTACTCTCTTAAATGATTCCAAGTAATGCTTGAGTCTTGTTTTAAAAAACTGCCAAGTCTTCTTGCATCAAAGTCCCAATTTGCATATTACTTTACATATTGAGTCCCAAAGGCTTCAATTCAAAGGATGGAAAATAAAATTAAACAAATCAATTAGTGTATCCTACTGCAATTGTATTCAAACCCAATAGTAAGGGCATTACATACAAATTACATAACAAATTTAGAAAGCAATTCAATTTAATTACATCCTAGGTTGGGAGAGACAGGAGCCCAGCTTAAGAGCACAAGAGCAATGCTAGTCAGCCCTATGCAAGAGGGCTGCAGGGAGAGGAGTCCCTGTCTGTCCCGATTGGAGCAGCACCTGGCCTAGGCAGAACCAGCGTAGCACTGCAGCACTGACCCAAGGCTGAGGTTTACAGGAGGATCCTTTATCTTTAATAAGAGGTGATTCCATTTGGCCTGTTGCCTTAGCCAAAGTGAGGTCTAGAATTTACTTGTGGCTTCTGGGAGAGAATCAATGTTACACCTCATTGAGTCTCTTTGTTTGTTTAAGGCTTATAACATTCAACCTTAGGGAGGGCTGGCCATACCTGGTAGCCTTAGGGTGGGGGCTGGCCACTACAGAAAGACCAACCCTGTGACTTAGGGTGGGGGCTTTGGTTACTTGGATCAGTCGACCTGGAGGCTGAGTTTACCCACGTAGACGATGAATAAATCAATCATGCCTGTGTAATGAAGCCCCAATAAAAACCTTGAACATCAAAGCTCAGGCGAATGCCTCTGATTGGCTACATTCTGTGAGTGTTGTCAAACACCAATCCTGAAAGGGCAACGCATCTA
>CAUYRT010027465.1:0-2500 GCA_963574885.1 Lepilemur ruficaudatus | reverse complement strand
AGGGATGATTGAATTACCAAAACATTTTTTTTTTTACTTTGCAAAGGATTCAAATCAGAGTTCCCTTAAATAGCCCTTTAAATTAAATATAATTTTAATTTATGTTTAAAATTAGCTTACATATAATACAACATAATTATATATTATATAATTGTATCTTATAACTATATACTACATTAAATAGTACTATGCAATACTGTATATTAACATATGTAATTTTCCTAACTACTTCTGATCAGTTGTATAGTAAAAGGAAGTACCTTCGTTATATACTTTGGAAAATGATGCCAGAGCTATCACTAACGTGATGGCCTTTGAAAACAGTGATGTACGGCTTGTAAGTATTTATTGGAGATGGTTCCTCTCTTAAATAACGTCTTAAAAATTAGACATAGAGGTGGCGGCCCTCATCTATTTAGGCCAGCTACACAACAAATGAAACCCTACGGAATGGAACCTATTTTAGATTCGGTTGCAGGAAACATTTTTTTTTTTTTTGAGATGTGTTGAATTATGTGGAGCAGTTTCTAGCTTAATCCTTCAAAAGAGAGTATGCTTCCTCCCCACCCCCAATCACATCACCTCTTACCTGAATTTACCAAAGATAACTTGCTCTCTATCAACCACCTATGTGTCTTGTGAGCCGTATTGATCTCAGACATGTGATGCAGTCCTTGGCTGAGATAAAATTGGTTTCATGGTATCCTTCCCCGCCTTGTTTTCCTAAGGATGCTTAAGCATGCAGAGAACACCGCAGGCCCCTTTCCCCATCAGGAGAGCGTGTCTAGGCGGCTTACGATAAAGGACAAGTCTTCCCACAGCCCCATCAATACCTTGATAGCTCTGGGCTAATGGAATCTTGTGACTTTCGGTTCTAATTGATAGGAGACCCTGATACAGACGTTGATGAGTGGGACGTTCTCTGCCCGCACACACTTCTCCTTACAGCTTGTCCACAGAACGTATTTTCAGGACGATGTCAAAGCTACTACATTTCCGGCTGTACCTCTTTCCTTTAATTTAGAGAGAAAATAATTTGTTTGGTGATCATATGCCTTTTCTTCCTCATTCTCATTCTGCTACAAAATTAGAGGGAATTTTCCTCAAACCTAGAAAAAAAATTTCATTCCTAAGTGGAAAATGTTGACGTTTGCAAATCCATTTCTTTAAAGATTAAAGTAGCTTAGTTTTTTTTTAAGACAAGTTCTGGGTAGAGTGCAGTGGCATGATTGTAGCTCACTACAGCCTCGAATTGCTGGGCTCAAGCGATCCTCCCGCCTCGGCCTCCCAAAGCGCTGGGATGACAGGCGAGAGCCACTGTGCCCAGGCTAGATTTCCTTTCAATGACAGTGGCCCGCAGAAGTGAGCAGCTGCCGCAAGGGAGGTGTGTTACTAGGCAGTTTATGTACATGACCTCGCTTAGTCTTCCCGGCAACCTGATGGGATGAGGTGGAACTAACGTGGTCCACGCTTTATGGGTGTGCATTGAGGCTTGAGAAGATGAAATACCCAGCTCAAGGTCAGCTGCCCAGTAAGCGGTGGGTGGGGACTCCAATCCCTCCATGACTCCAGTGTTTGGGCAAGTCGCCCTTCGACTGTGATTTCAGGAGTGTTCCGTCTCCGGTGGGTGTCCAGCGGTAATGAAAGCTGCGTTCTGGCAAGAGCAAGCTGATGTCTTGACTGATTCTGCTGAGTGGAGCTCTGCTCCAATTTACGTCAAGAACTCTGATCACAAAGGACAACATTAAGCCTCGATCCGAACCTGTGGCGTAGCCAAAATGGCTAAATGACGCAACCAAGGGACCTGGCAAAACTGGATCTTGAAATTCCAGTTTGAAATATTCTCAATATAGGGGTTTTGAATAATGTCACTTCTGCTTTTTAAATACCTTTGCGTTACAGCAGGCTACCTCTCAAGGGCTGAGGATCGTGGAGTTTCTCATTTATTAATATAACTATTCTGCCCCCTCATCTCTGATAATGATTTAACCTGTTTTGGTCAATGTGGCATTACTTATTTTTCTCACTGGCCAGAAACAACAGGATGCGGTGAGGCACTATGAAGACAGAGGATTTTGAAAACTGAGTGTGGATTTAACACCTAGGGAGGAAGCCTGGTGAAGGTCACCAGAAAGACATTTGAAAATGAGAGAATGGGCCAGGTGAGGTGGCTCATGCCTGTAATTCTAGCACTCTGGGGAGGCTGAGGCAGGCGGATCGCTCAAGGTCAGGAGTTCAAAACCAGCCTGAGCAAGAGTGAGACCCCGTCTCTACTAAAAATAGAAAGAAATTAATTGGCCAACTAAAAATATAGAAAAAAATTAGCCAGACAACTAAAATATATATATAAAAAATTAGCCGGGCATGGTGGCGCATGCCTCTAGTCCCAGCTGCTCAGGAGGCTGAGGCAAGAGGATTGCTTGAGCCCAGGAGTTTGAGGTTGCTGTGAGCTAGGCTGACGCCACGGCACTCTAGCCCGGGCAACAGAGTGAGACTGTGT
>CAUYRT010027464.1:0-51097 GCA_963574885.1 Lepilemur ruficaudatus | reverse complement strand
GTGTGAGCAAGAGTGAGATCCCGTCTCTACTAAAAATATAAAGAAATTAATTGGCCAACTAAAAATATATAGAAAAAGTTAGCCGGGCATGGTGGCGCATGCCTGTAGTCCCAGCTACTCGGGAGGCTGAGGCAGAAGGATCCCTTGAGCCCAGGAGTTTGAGGTTTCTGTGAGCTAGGCTGACGCCATGGCACTCTAGCCTGGGCAATGGAGTGAGACTCCGTCTCAAAAAAAAAAAAAAAAATATTGCATGCCTACAGTCCCAGCTACTCACGAGGCTGAGGCAGGAGGATCGCTCGAGCCCAGGAGCTTGAGACTGTAGCCCGCTATAATCGTGCCTGTGAATGGCCATTCCACTCTAGCCTGGACAACACAGTAAGACTACTATCCAACAGAATAATGTCCCTCCTGAATAGAAATACGGAAAACCTTAACGTAATATTAGCAAATAGAATTCAGCAATATATTTAAAAGGTTATATACCACATCCAAGTGGGGTTTATCCCAGGAATACACGGCTGGTTCAGTATTTGACAGTGAAGCAATGTAGTACATCATATTAGCAGATTAAAGAGGAAAAATCACACGATCATGCCACTTGATACAGAAAAAGCAACTGACAAAATTCTATACCCATTCATGATAATAACGCTCAGAAGTATAAGAATGGAGGAGAAATTCTGAGTTGACAAAGAGTATTTGTAAGAAATCTACAGCTAACATGATAATTATTGGCGACCAACTGAATGTTTTCTCCTTAAGAGCAAGCACAACGCTAGGATGTTTGTTTTCACCTCTCATAATCAAGCGGAGAGGGGAAGAAAGAGTGCTGGAATTTCTAGCCAGTGTGGTAAAGCAAGACAAAGAAATAAATGGCATACAGATGGAAAACGGAAAAAAAAATAAAACTGCCCCTATTTTCAAATGACATGATTGTCTGCCTAGGAAATCCCAAGTAATCTATAAAAACACTCCTGGAACAATAAGCGAGTTCAGCAAGGTTGCAGGACACAAGATAAACAAGCAAAAATGAATTTTAGTTCTATGTTCTAGCAGTGAACACGTGGACACTGAAATTAAGAACATGATGCCCCTTACAATGTCTCAAACAAAATTAAATATTTAGTGTGTAAACCTAATAAAATAAGTACAGGACTTGCAGGACTTGTATGCTAAAAACTACAAAATCATGATAAAAGAAATTAAAGAAAACCTAAAATGGAAAAAAGGGGGGACATACCATGCTGATGGATTGGAACACTTATAAAGATATCAATTATCATCAAATTGATATGCAGGTTAATGCAAGTCCTATTAAAATCCCAGCAAGATTATTTTGTAGATAAACAAGACTGTCTAAAATTCAAGGAAAGGCAAAGGAATTAGAATAGTGAAAACAATTTCGAAAAAGAAGAATAAAGGAGGAGAAATCAGTCCTGTCTGACTTCAAGATTTATTTTATAGCTACAATAATTGAGGTTTTGGTATCAGCAAAAGGAGAGTTGATGGGATAAGACCACTGGGACGTGGGGGTGCTCTGTCTGAGGCTGGGAGAGGAGAGGGGGTGAAGAAATTGCCTGAGCAGAAGCCTGAAATAAGGGCAGATGCTAACTGCCTAGTTGGGGACGTGCATCAGCCATCTGGGAGGACAGCAAGGCACGCTCCAACCTCAGAGCCTGAGAGATCTCATGCCTGAAAAGCCGCGGGCGGCCTGACATGGAAACTTTTCATGGCTATAGAGGTAGATTGCAACATGTCAGCCCGGGAGAAGGGTCTCAAGGCTTCCATTGTTAGAACACCAGGCCAAGCTCCTTCTCGCCCTCTCTCTCAACGATGCCTCAGTTAATGTAAAACCAGTCTCCCAGGGGAAAGCACATAGTTTCCTTGTTCCTTGATCAAATGGGTCGCAGCTACTGAAGTTAAAGATTGATATCCATGTACATAGCTTGAGCTTGGGATATAATTAGTTTACCTTGGGACAGGTGGGACCTACTCAAGAATTACGTGGTTTTCACTTCTAGAAAGGAGAAGGTGATTAGCTAGGACACCTTGTGATTTTGGAGGGAGCCTCGAGACCTTTGATCACTGTATGCCGTGATTTTTTTCACATGAGGTCATTGTATTTTGCAGCACGGCAACAAGAATAAAAAGCAGGTGCTGGGTTCAGTCGCCGCCACCTTGGCACCGGAGTGCTGGTGGTCCCCTGACCTCCCCGCTCTCTTAAAATTATTCCTGTGTCTGTGTCTGTGTTTCTTTCATCTCTTGCAACACATTCTGCCAAGGGACCCTATCTTTACTGGGGACGTCATGAACCCCCGACAACTGTTGCAGCAAGCAGGGTCCCGAAGAGCAGCAAAGGAAGCCCGGATCCGGTTTTGAAGAGACCTGAAGGAGGCTGGAGTCCTGGGTGTCGGCCGGCATAAAGCTTTGGTGAGTTTGTTTTTTTTTTCGCCTTCCGGGATTGGTCAGTCAGGGGAACAAATGGGACAAAATCAGTCTAAATTTCTTGACTATATTGAACTCTTACAAACTCTTCGTCAAGGCCTGGCACTGATTCCGGCAGGGAAAGATTCGGAAAATCAGCAGACTCAGGAGCAGGAGGTCGTCTATGACCTATCCAAAGTCGATTCAGGTGACTCGGAACAAGATCAACTTAATGCTGTGAATGTCCCTCCTGCTCCCTGAAATGAGGCTGTGCAGGTGACAGAGGAAGATTTGGATTCGGAGTGGGAAGATTTAACTCCTCCGCCTCCACTTAACCCCCTGCGCCTCCACCCTGTCGGCCTCTGCTGCCATATTCTAGCCTGGGGAGAAACCGAGTCAGATCTTGCTCTTGTCCTAATTCTCAACCGCACTCTTGCTGTCCTCGATGTCCTCCTAGTATGTCTTTCTTACCTCCGCCTCCCGGCAGATCTCCATCAGCCCCTCTCGTGCCCTCAGCTCCTCCAGGGCCGTCCCAAATATCACACAAATGGACAATTCTTAACTGATTTGGGAAACGGGAGAAGGGGCCAAGCTCGGGGCCCCCTCAAAAACAATACGAGCAACAACCTTACCCAGATTCCAGTGAACGGGGCAAGTGTTTCCCACTTGGCAACCAGCCTCTCAAAGCGTATAGTAAAAGACCTGTCCCCGGCAACAGAAGGCAGCGCGGCTGTAGAGTCACCTGCCTTCTGTGATGGGCTGTCATTGCCCTCTGCCAGAATTTGCAAAGTACCAACAGGTGTCTACTGTCCCCTTCCTGCTAATCTGGTAGGATTAATTATTGGAAGGAGTTCTTTGACTATTAAAGGTGCTAAAGTATATCTTGGGGCAATTGGTCTGATTTTACTGATCAAATTATTGTCAAGATGAGTTCCAATGAAAAATATCACATTCAGGCAGGAGACCGTGTTGCTCAGTTACTGCTGTTACCTTACATTCACACGGGCGGTTCTGACATTCAGCGTCAGGGAGGTTTTGGCAGCCCTGCCAGAACAGTCTCTTGGCAAACATTTATAACTGATCAACGGCCCCAGGTTGAATTAAAATTAAATGGAGAGCCCTTCACGGAATTAGTAGACACTGGAGCTGGCGTAACTATTATAGCAAAAAGATTCTGGCCCTCGACCTGGCCTTTACACGAAGTCCCCACAGTCTTGACTGGTATTGGAACTATGACTGATATTTTTCAAAGTCAACAAACACTTAATGGTCAAGGACCTGAAACACAAGTTGCCACCCTTCAACCATACGTGGCTGACATTGCAATTAATTTACGGGGTCGTGACTTATTACAACAATGGGGTGCGTTTTTAAGTGTTCCCAACCTTTCTACCCTGGCCAAAAACATGATGATGAATATGAATTTTAACCCGTGTCATGGTTTAGGAAAAAGGGAACAAGGCACACCAACTTTCACCCAGACGAAAGCCCACACCACTGGACAGAATCTGGGATATCAACATTTTGGGTGGCGGCCACTGGGAATGATGAGCACTACTATGCCCTGTCCTTAACTTGGCTCTCAAAAGTGCCAATTTGGACGGAGCAGTGGCCGCGAAGTAAAGAAAAACTCGGTGCTCTTCACCAATCGGTCACAGAACAACTTCAGGCTGGGCATACTGAGGAATCTCATAGTCCTTGGAATTCTCCAGTCTTTGCCATTAAAAAGAAATCAGGAAAATGGAGAATGTTAACAGACTTAAGAAAAATAAATTCTATCATTCAGCCAATGGGAGCTCTGCAACTGGGGCTGCCGTCACCGGCTACGATTCCTAAAAACTGGCACATTATTATCATGGATTTAAAAGACTGTTTTTTTCACCATACCTTTACAACCAGCTGATGCAGAGAAATATGCTTTTACTATTCTGGCCTTAAATAATTCTAGGCCTGCTCAGAGATATCAATGGAAAGTCTCACCTCAGGGAATGTTAAATAGCCCAACCCCATGTCAGCATTTTGTTAATCAACCCTTACAACTTTTAAGAGAAGACTTTCCTCGGCTTGTATCATTCATTATGTGGATGGTGCACTTTTCGCCTGCTCTTGTGAGCAACGACTTACTTCCTTGTATGCCAGAGCTCGAATTGCTTTACAGTCCTTCGGCCTAATTATAGCTGAAGATAAAGTACAGAAAAATCATCCTGTCTCATAGTTGGGTCTGATTATAGATGGTAACAAAATAACACCCCAAAAGGTTCAAATAAGAACAGATAAATTTAAACAGACTTTAAATGATTTTCAGAAGCTGTCAGGGGACATGAACGGGCTCAGACCTGCATTAAGAACCCCTACACCTGCATTGCTGTCCTCCCAGATGGCTGATGCACGTCCCCCAACTAGGCGGTTAGCATCTGCCCTTATTTCAGGCTCCTGCTCAGGCAATTCCTTCACCTGCTCTCCTCTCCCGGCCTCAGACACAGCACCCCCGAGTCCCAGTGGTCTTAATCCCATCGGATAGTCACAAAGACTAACAATGTGGCATGGAAGACCCAGAATCCTCCCGACACCAAGCTACAAAAACAAGTGAGTGGGGGAAGGACAGGCTGCTTCTTCAACAAAGGCTGCCAAAGCTGCTGGACACCCACAGGCAGAAAACAGAGAAGAACCTGGACTCGAGTCTCACGCCTTACACAAAGACTAACTCAAAACGGGTCACAGACTTAAAAGTAAAACAAATCTTTCAGTGAAAAAAAAAATTAGGAGAAAATCTTTAGGATCGAGGGCCAAAGAACTAAACCGGATGCCAAAAGCATGAAACACTGATACATTGGACTGTCAAAATGAAAAATATTGACTCAGAGGAAGACCCTGTCAAGATGAAGAGACAAGTGCAGACTACTGAGAGGAAATATTTGCAAACCTCATATTCTACAAAGGGTTAGGATCCAGAATGTATGAAGAACTCTCGAAACTCAACAGTGGTAAGAGGTCAAACAATCCAGTTGGAAAATAGACAAAAGACATGAGCACACTCTTCACTGAGGATACAGACAAGCACGTGAAATTAGCCAGCAGAGAAACGCAAGTTAAAACCATCTGGGTTAACACCCCACACCCACCAGAATCCTGAAATGAAAAACAGTGACGACAGCAAACGCCACGGCACCGCGTGTGAGGAGACAGAGCAGCCGGATCTCACCCACTGCTGGTGGGAATGTACAGGCTACAGCGCTCTGGACAACAGGGTGGCAGTTGCTCAAAAAAACTGAAGATGCAAAACCATTCAAGCCAGCAGTTGCACTCATGGGCATTTATTCCAGAGAAACGGACACTTATATCCACACAAAAACTGGTACACAAATGTTTAAAGCAGGTGTGTCTGTAACAGCCCCAAACTGGGACTACTGGCGCAGACGTCCTTCAACAGTGAATAGAGAGTGGTCTGTCCACGCCGCGGAACACTGCCCAGCGGTAAAATAATTCCACAAGTGGGGAGCGGGTTGGCAACCATCAGGGGTTACAGGGGGTGGATGGAGATAGAGGGGAAGAGGGGTGGCTGTTAAAAGGGCAAGATGAGGCTTTCTTGTGGGGATGGAATGTTCTGGATCTGCACTTGTCAATGCCAGCATCTTGGCTGTGACATTGTGCTACGGTTGTGCACGATGCTACCGGGAAACTGGGTTAAGACCTCACGGAATCTCTTGGTGCTGTTTCTTAAACCTGCATGTGAATCTACAATTATTTCAAAACAGAACGTTTAATTTTTAAAAAGAGACAGGACAGCCCCCAGGTGAGGCCACTCTCGATGGGGTGGCCTTGGTCCAAACCTGGGACCGAGAGCACGTAAGGATAGAGGAGAGGTGGTGGCCCCAAGATCAAGACAGAAAGAGTAGAGTCAGGACGCTTTGCCCCCTCACCGGAAACGAGTGTGCACGACACAGCCGCATCCCCGGGGGGAAGGTGGGGAGACCAGCCCGGGTCACGCGCCGTGTGCCGCGCTGGGCCAGTTCCCCACCTCTCAAAGGTTACCCAGCCGCCATCAGTGAAACAGAAACAATGTTGGATAATGGGGGTGACAAAGGTGCCTGGGGCCCAGAAGAGGGGCAAGGGTAGGGAGGCGTGTAGGCATGTGACAGTCTTGTCCCCCCCTCACGTGCCCGCCCCTTGTCTTCCCTGCCCACCTCTGACTTCGCTCACCCTTGCTTCCTGCGCGGAACTGTGGTGTAGGAAGTTCTGCAAGGAAGATGGGTGGGTAAATGCACAAAGGAACCCTTTCAATTTCAGATTCCCAACCTCAGATTTATAATATTTCCATATCAAATATTAAGGCATCTTACTTTTCCCTGACACTCAATCCATCTGAATGTACCTGTTCATTGTCAGTTTCCCTCCCTCACAAGTTTCTGGAAACAGCCTAGGTGGGGGAGACAGCCAGCCCTGGGGTGCAGCCTTGGCTCCCAGACTCAACAGCTCAGGAACCCAGATGAAACCCTTCCCAGGCGCTGCCCCAGGGACTGGGAGTCCACCGGTGGGTAAACACTCCTACCCATTGGCGCTTACCTGTCAGAGGGCGGTGACAGGCACTGACCCGACCAGCAGGACGCTGCACCCTGCACGCACTGCAAAAGACACAGTTGGGGATGAGGTGGCTTAGGGGGCACCACTGCAGAGACCAAGTTTCGGGGAGCACCTGAGGGACAGGCCCCCAAGAGGGCAGGAGTGCTGAGGGCTGGAGACACGTGTCCCCAGGTTGCCCCTGGTTGTTCCCCCAGCTACGTAGCCAGAGCTCCCCTAGCCTGAGCCACGCACGCTTTCCAGCAGTCAGGCTCACGGAACAAGCTAAAAACGCCCGGGCGAGATAAGAGCTTTAGCTTTCGAATCCTCCCCAGCACGGCGTGGCCACACCTGAGGGCAGGGCTTTCCCTGCTCTGTCCACCCAGTATCCCCAGACCTGAGAACAGCTCCTGGCACCGACGGGCCATCTGAGTGTCTGCTGAGCGTGAGGCTGACCCTCAGGTCTCGGGACACGCAGTCGGGGTTGGCGGAGCTCTGTGGCTGGGTGGGACACAGTGGGCCGAGCAGAGGCTGCTGAGATGGACTCAGGGAGGTCACCCGATACCGTCAGGAGACTCCAGGCAAACTGTGGGAGGTGAGACCACCATGGCTGGAGGACGACTGTGTCCGTGAGGAGCAGGTGAACAGAATCCTTCTCAGCTGGCTGGGAGGGGGAGGCTGGGGAGCCATGGGGGTGGGGGGTCCCCAGAGGTTTCTCTGGGGGGATCAGAGACCTGCTGCTGGGGCCTCCAGGGCTGGGGCAGTCCACGACCCCAGGCCAGCCTCCCCTGTCGGGCCCGGCTCACTGCAGCCACCAGGGCAGGTGGGCAGCCCCCTGGCTTGCCTGTGCCCACCCTCAGCAGGCAGCAAACCCTCACAGCAAAGACCAAGTCCTCAGGGGGCCCCTTTCTCTCCCTCATTTTCTGGGCTCTGACTGGTTCTCGCTGGATCCCCAAATCCAGCAGCTGCCTTCTCCTAGGCGGGTCGCCAGTATTTGTTGACTGACTAAGTCACAGACACCTGACATCACAGTTTGAGTCACAAATGATTGCTTGCTGCCTGAACTAGGAGACATGAGTTAATTTTTCTCCGTCTACGTCGTGTTGGTTCCACTCACTCCATACATTTATACTTAAATATTAAATACTTTTATATTTAAAAATGTTTCCTTCATTTTGTTGATGACTCACCTACAAACTTAGGTGTGAACCCACTTTCAAAGGAGCCCTTCTGCTGCCCGATGCAGTGAAGCATATTTATTTTGCAATTAATAAAGGGAAGAAGCCCCTTCCTTGGGTGGGACAGCATTTCAGGCTTTACCACTGCGGACGTGTAAAAAAAACCCCAAACCACAGATGATGATTTGGTGTCTGCGTTATGCTACAAGGAGAATTGTTTTAGAATAAGCGTGATGCAATCCTGTGTGCAATAATGTTGCCTAATGTAATTGTGACTGCAGGAAACAAGGAAGTCCGTGAGGTTACTAAAGGGCAGTTCTGTCCCCTCTCAGGTCACTGGACGGAACAGCACCCGCTGCCTATCTGTGCAAAGAGTGACCCGAGTTTGAAAATCCATCTCTTGCCCACTTCTGGTCACATTACGAGTTTCGCAATTGTGAACAGGACAGAGTTTATTTTCTGTAACACACATTGAGAAAACAGTTACAGCACAAACAAATTCATTGGTCTGTAGGGTAATAGTTAAGGGTAAATCAAATTTTGCTTAGGGGAAGGTCTAGCAACCTAAATGGCGTCATAGCACGGGAGCTCTAGCCAATGATTAACTGCTGCGAAGTGCAGAAGAGCGAGCTGGCTAAGCCCCTGCGACCTCAGCCCTGGAAGGGTGTTCAGCAAACACCTGCCAACAGGGACGAACGGCATGGGGGCGTATCAGGTGCCTGGCTCTGTGCGGAGGACTTTATATCCTTTAACCCACTTAATCCTCATCACGGCTCCAGGAGCCAGATACTGTTACTATCCACAATAGGGAGGTAAGGCACAGAGAGGTTATTTAACTTGCCCAAGATCACACAGCAAGAAAGTACCCAATCTCAGAGTAAAAACAGATCTGGCTCCAGAGGCTGCCAATTTTTTTTTTCTTCTTATAAAAAAGGATATTTTTTTACTTTCTTTTTTTAGGTAAAGTGCACCAATCTTAACGTAAAGCTTAACGAATGTTACGTATTTATATACCCAGATCCTGACCCAAAACATCGCAACATGTAGGATGCGTAAATGCAGGGAGTAAATGTTCTTTACAACATGCAGGGAGTTTACAACATGCAGGGAGTAAATGTTCTTTACTCCCTTTCCTAGTGAATTTCTATCTCCGGAGGTAAACGCTATGGCTCCCATCACCACAGATGTGTGCTGTTTATTCTCAGTCTTGCTGTAATCAGAATACAGTGTTTCTACCTTGCGTGTGGCTTGCTGCACACGTATGTCTTTGCGAGTCCTCCGTGCCGTTGCGTGAATCCACAGTCACTCCATTATGCTGCGGATTACTTTCTCATTCTCCTCCTGGGGGACATTTGGGTTGTTTCCGTTTTGGGCTATCGTGAGTAACGCTACTCTCCGCGTTCTTGTACGTGGCTCCTGGTGGACATAGACATTCACCTCTCTTGTGTATTTATCTAGCAGTGAAATTTCCAGGTTATGGGCAGGACTATGTCTAGCTTTGGTAGATGCCACCAACCAGTTTCCCTGATTCACACCAATTTATCCTCCCGCCAGCCAGGGAAGAGTTCCAGCTGCTCCACGCCCTTCCCGTCATTCTGCACGGTCGGTTTCCTGCAGAAATGCAGCCATTCCGTCGCGGGTGTGGTGACTGCGTTGTCCTCGAGGTTGTGATTCGCCTTTCGGTACCGACTGGCCATGTGCCTCTCGGTTTTTCCCCGTGTTTAAACCGGACTGTTTTAGTATTGGCTGGTAGGATGCTTGATATAGCCTGCGTGTGTGACCTCCGACACGTAAATGTACTGCGAATACGGTTTCCCAGTCTGCAGCTTGCCCTGCAGCTTCTTAACGGTGTGGTTTGGGATTTGGGGCATTTCGTTTTTTGTTATTGTTTCTGATGACAGAAGTTTTAATGAAATCCAATTAATCAGTACTTTATTTTACAGTTAGTGAGGTTTTTGGTGTGTATGCCTTCTTTAAGAAATCTATATCTTCCACAGAATATGAAAATATTTTCACGTTTTCTTCTAGAAACGCCGTGACATTTATTTTCACACTTAAGTTCAGTTCCGTCTTGACTCATTTCTACGAATGCTGAAAGGTGCGTTTTCCCATCTGCTCACTCAGTTGCCCCGGCGCAACGGGCTGAAAACGTCGTATCCTCGTGGAATGGCGGGGACTCCGGCACAGCCACGTGGCCACACAGGGGCGGAAGCTCCGTTTCTGAACTGTGTCCCCACACCAGCTCCACACCGCCGTGACGACAGTGGTTTCTTAGTAAGTCTTGAAATATGACAGTGTAAGTTCTCCAATTTTGTTTTTCTTCAAGCTTGTATTGGCTGTTCTGGAGTTTGTATTTCCGTATAAATTTTGGAATCGCCGTGTCAATTGTCATCAAAAAAAGAGAAAGGGAGAGAAAAAAGAAAGCAAACCTCTTGGGGTTTTGACTGGGATTGCACTGAACCTATAGATTAATTTGAGGAGAATCACTATCTTAACAGCATTAAATATCCTAATCCCTAAATATAGAGTAGCTCTCCATTTATTTGTCTTTTTAAATTTCTCTCTGCCGTTTCATGAGGTTTTCAGGGTAGAGTTCTTGTTCATCTTCAGTTGTATTTCTTAAGTACTTCATATTATTGTTTTATTGTAGATAATGTATTTTTGTCTCACTGTCCAACTGTTTGTTGCTATCACATAGAAACAGAGTCGATGTTTGTGCGTTGGCTGTACAGCCGCAGCCTTGCTAAAGTCACTTATTTCTGCTCTAATCTTTATTGTTTCCTGCTTTGGCTTTGGCTTGTGCAACTGTCTCTGGGTTCTGAAGGTGGAAGTTTAGGTTATTGACCTGAGATTTTTTTAACATAGGCGTTTGCAGCTATACATTTCCCTCCAAGCACTGCTTCCACTGCTGAAAGTTTCGGTATGTCGTGTTTCTATTTTCACTCATCGTAAAGTACTTTCTAATTTCCCTTGCAATTTCTTATTTGAACTATTGGTTAAGAGAGTGTTGTTTAATTTCCACATATTTGTGAATTTCCTAAAATCACTTATTAATCATAATCATTAGTTTAGTAGATTTGTTTGCAGATAGTTTGACTGTGTTGTGCATAAGTATGATCTTTTGAAAAACTACTCCTCCTGCGTGGATCTGGTTTATTGGATCTGCAGGTTGCTATGTTTTGCAAGATTCAGAAGATATCTCCTGCCTCTCCCCCTTGTCCAGGCCTCCAGTCACACTGTGCTGGTGATGATCTGCGCCGGTACCTTGCACACTTTGTTCTGTCTTTACTGCTTTTTCTATGATTCACTTTGGATATTTTCAATCGACCGATCGTGGAGCGTACTGATCTCGTGTTCTGCTCCGTGCATCCTGCCGTAAAGCCGTCTGAGATACCTTGTGTCAAACATTTATTTGCACTTCTAGGACATCCATTGGATGATTCCTGCAAATTCCAATTCTCCACTGAAATGCTCTCTCTTTCTGCCCATATTGTCAATCTCTTACTCTATTTTTAACGTAGTTGTCATGGTTGTTTTCTGAGTCTTTTGCTGCTAACTCCATTCTCTGGGCCGTTCTCTGATTTGGCCTCTGCACACACAGCCGTGTGCACAGAGATGGCCCGTCTGCCGCCCGGGCGCTGCCTCTCGCCTACAGCTCGCTGCTGTCTGGCTGGCCTTGTCTCCCACGTGAGCGTCATTCCTTAGAGCTCTGTTACTGCATTTCCAGGAACCAGGTCAGGGATGAATGTTGCAACCCATTTTTAATAATAATGCCAGTGCAGTAACCCACGCTGTGCAGGGTCACGGGCCTGTGACTGGAAGTCATGGGGTGTCTTTCCTTCCCATGGACAATTCGGGCCCCTGTCTTGGGCAACACCAGGTCTACACGTTAAAAACGTTTTCACCATTTTCCTGAACTGGCGCATCCAGCAGGATGTGCTGTCTGTACACCTTGCTGCCCTTGCTGCGATGCACTTGGGTTCCTGCCCCCCTCTGCCTTAAGAAGCTGTGCCCGCAGCTCTCCTGAGGGGCTGAGCCACCCAGACACCTGTCCCTAGCCTGGGGTCAGCGCACTCCTAACAGCTACCTTCTCCAGGCTCACCAGCCAACCCTGAGCCCACCTTCCTGGGCTGCGACCCGGCCATCTCCTGGCTTCTCCCTGGAGTGGGGCTGAGCCTGGAACCGGAGAGGCCGGCAGGTGGAACTGTCAGGGGTGACAGTGCCCTCCAGCTGTGTTCACTCACTTTGGGTACTGTTGATTTACTGCTAAGACGTGGAAGGCCAGGAAACGGAGGGCCCCGCACCTCTCAGCTGCTGTCCCCTCCAGTGTGGCATCTGAGCATGGAGGCCAGGGTGTGTTGGGCACTTGCCAGCCCAGTCTAGGGGCACAGAAACACAGGGAACAGGGATTCCCCGTCCTCCCCCTTGGCTTTGCTGTCTCAGGAATGCAGGTGAGGGACCTGTCTAGCCCCAGGCGTGCCACACCCACCACAGTGACCCAGCCCAGGTGGTCTCCAGCTCCTGGGTCCCTCCTAGTCCTTTCCTGGTGGTCTAAGTCCATGCCTGTCCTACCCTACAACAAGGGCTGCAGGCTGGGTCCTCCAGAGATTCTGGAGGGGTGAGAGCTGGCGTCTCCCCAGGTGACTCAAACATACCCCCCCCACCGGTGGAGAAGGAATGTCTACCTGAGCGCCAACGTGCACAGGAATCACCCGGGGGCTTGGCAGACGCTCTGCCCCCATTCTGACTCAGTGGGCCTAGGGCCGTGCGTCTCTCACCAGCTTCTCAGGGCTAAGTGTTCCTTTCTGGAAATGGTGTCATAGAGTCTTCCCCGGTGCTGAGCTCACCGACTCCTTCCCTGTCTGGCCCTGACACTTAACCCTCCAGCTGCGCCCAGCATGGCCCGGCCGCCTGGCCCTGGTGCTGGGGACCAACCACAATGCCGTCAGGAGTTGGAAAACCAGTGTGCCCTGCAGAATCACCTGGGAAGAGGCTGGTCCATGGTGATGCCACGCGTCACCCCAGGCCCCCGTCAGGAGCTCTGGGCGTGGGACCCAGGAGCAGGGAACTGGCAGGGCTGGGGGCCATGCCTCAGAGCTGGTCCTGATGGGGACGCCCACCCCGTCTCTCTCACTACCCTTCACCAGTCCCCACAACACGCACTCCCCCCGGCAACTTGGCAGACCCCGGAGTGCCATCCTTCTTCCCTAGCTTGGTCTGTCGGCCCCTGTCTGTCAGGCTGCCCTCGGCGCCTGGGTGGCGTGGTGGTGCGGCCTGCGGTCACCCCAGGGTTTGGCGTGTGTGCTCAGGCCCACGAGGACGTAGTTTTGCTTTGTTCTTTGCTGATGAACCACAGGGTGAGAAATGAGAGTAAAGCAGGGGCCCCCGTCAAACGCCTTTTCACTCCTCCAGAAATCCGTCTCAGAGTATCTCCTCGCTTTGCCGAAGGCCCGACAGGCGTGAGGAGAGCCGCAGGCGCCACAGTTGCGTGCGGGCCGCAGCAGGCAGGTGGGCCGGGCAAGGACACGCAGCCGGGTGGCCGGGCCGCACGGGGAGGGCAGGGACTGTGCCCTCGAGGGCGTCCCGTCCAGCCCTCCTGCAGGGACCCCCGCTGGTCACCCACCCTCTCAGCGCCTTCTCTGGTGTCCTCGAGCTCGGTCTATCTCTCACTACCTTTCCAACCTGCCCTTGGCCAAGCTGCCCCTGGGTTGCAGGACTGCAGGCTGCCATCTATGGACCTCCTGGCACCAGGAGCCACAGGGGAAGCTGTCCAGTTGGGGAGGGGGCGTCAGTCACTTTGCAGACCTATCAGGCACAAGTCCTGGAGCAAACACGGTCCTTCCAATGTATAGGGCTCCACGAATAAAAAGTAATTAGTGCTTTTAGCACACAGAGGTGGCATTCTCCAGAGCAGTCTTTTCAAACCACTGAGGTGCTCTTTCTGGCTCCCCTTGCGTCAACATTCTGGAACATTCTGGGTGGGAGACAGGGAAGAGGCCCAGGAGACAGGGGGCAACTGCAGATGCCTTTTGGGTGGAGGGTGGGGCTGAAGCTGGCAGAGAGCCTGAGACGTGGGGGTTTTCTTTGTTTTCTTAATAAAAAAAATAAGGAGAGACATGAAAGACCAGCTGGGAGTGTAGGAAATCCACCTCTGCCATGGCCCACCTGGAAGAGAAAGCACCGCTGCCCTGACTCCGGCCCACCTGGGGACAGAGAAAGGGGAACGGTGCTTCAGAAAGTGAGTGGGGGGGTGGGGATCAGAAACAGGGCTGCAAGGCCAGAAGCCGGGGCCGGGCTGGACAGGCAGGAGGCCTCTTTAGGTGCCGTGGGAACCAAAGGCAGGTCGGGAATTGACGCACCTGATGCTTTGCGGACAACAGGTGTGGGGAGGGGGTGAGTACGCAGGGGAAGGAGGGGACAGCTGGGCCCAAAGGCAGAGAAGAGGAGGCCAGGGCCTCTCCTGTTTGTCCCGAGGCTGCTTCTCTGCCTCCCACCTTCCGTGCTTGGGGAACCTGCCCCACTGGTCTAATTCGGTGAGTGACCTGGCAACGTGCGTGTGGCCACGCCTGGCGCATGTGGCTCAGATATCCCGGACGCTCTGGGTACCTGTGGCTGCGTTAACAACGACTCACTTCAGATACAGTTTCTAGCGGGTAGTCTCCCTGCCCCCAGGAGCTTCGAATCAGAAAGGATCGAGCCTCCTGCATGGGTGCCTTTGTGAGCTTTCCAGGGCCCGAGAGGAGCGCAGACCAGCCAAGCCCGCTCCCGAGAGGATGGTAACTTTCTGTCGCTGCTGTTTCCCTGTCCCGGGAGGTTCACAGGTGTGCCGGGTTCTGGTGGCCGGTGAGTTCCAGGACCTGCACTGCCGTGGGCAGCGGGAGGTTCGCTGTGTGCCTTCCGCACGGGAGCGGCCGCCAGGCCGAAGGCGCCCGACGTGAGCACCGGCTGCAACAGGAAATAAGATAACCGTCAGAACCAAACGCAGGAAGCCGGGCAGAGCATTTCCTCTCCGACTTGGGAAGAGGATCCCAAAATGTTCCGAACTCACAGCGGCAGGATCTGAAAGCTGTACTGACTATTGAACAATTTCAGGATGTGGAAAGCGGAGAAACACGCAAGGATCTCTCACGTCACTGGGATCGGGGACAGGCACAGCGGGCTGCCACCTGACAAAAATCATAGGGACGTTGGCCACATCTAGATCTGCTCACCAAGACAGTCCAGGTCCTGCCCACACGGCCAGGACAGTCCTGTAACAGAGGAGCCAAGAGGAGAGAAAAGCAAACCTAGCCAGGAGCTTCCTGGAGTCCAGGGACGTTGCAGGCAGTGAGCAGGCAGGTCGGGTCTGAATGAATGTGCCTCACCAGAATGCTGCAGATCTTTGCACAGTCACCGCCGGACACGGATGGGTGCTCGTCACCACCAGGTCTCCAGTGAGGACAGGGGACCCAGGGGCTGGAAAGTGGAGCCAAGTGGGGCCAGCCGTACAAGGTGGCGTGGAGCGAGGAACAGCTGGTGGACGGGCCACAGAAAGCTCAGCTGACCTCGGGGGAGCTGGGGGCAGAGCCTGAGGCACTGACCATGCCCCTCTGGCCTCCTGGTCTCCCGGCTGCTCTTTAACAGTCAGACGGGGGACCCTGTGCAAAAATGTGCCCTGTCATCAAGACTTCAAGGTCATCAAGACCTTCCCAAAGGTTTTGTCTTTTGGAATCATAGAAACCCCAACTTGAAAACTTTAACCAGGAGCCCTGACCAAGTCCTGGTGCCACGCTGGAGAAAGGACCGTTGGGCTCCTGTGGACGAGAGCTCAGCCCGCACCAGCCCTGGCTCCGGAGTGGAGGTCTCGGGGGCTCGTGGCCCTCGGACGACACACCCCTGGCATCCCGAGCATTGGCAATCCTGGCACTGGGTGAGCCAGTGCTTGCGCAGGCTTCTTGTTTAGAGTCTAGAATGCATTTTCCCACAACGCAGGGGTTAGGTTCCCAGGCCAGTCTGTAAAAGCCCGTTTTTGTTTCATTTGTGGATAGGTCACCTCACTGTAATTCTTCACGGGACCTAACTGTGGACCTCAGTATCAGGAGCTCCACAACGCTGTGGTTGTCGGCAAATGTCCCCAAGTCAGCCTGCAGCCCCCTGGCGGCGGGGTTTGCTTGGTCTTCCCCCTCGCACAAGAGGGGGAAGACCCCTGGCAGCCCAAGCACGGTCTTCCAAGACGCAGACCCAGGCAACTCCACCTGGGGCCAGGTGGGGTCTACCGCAGGGGCCAGTGTCAGCCAGCTGCCCCTAGAGGGTGGTCCACAGCTACAGTGGCAACCCCAGGGGCCAAGGAGGTGAGGCTGGTGTGAACTAAAATAAAATCTTAACCGCCCCCCAGCCGACTGAAGGGACCCCCTCTTGGCCAAGGGGGCCCCAGAAATACCCTAAAGCTGAGTCACTGGCCAAGAGAAGGGAGGTCAGACAGGCCTCCTCATGCCCCCTCCCTTCTTAGAGATGTCCTTTGCGATTCATTAACAGGCCTAAGGCCCTGCAAGACAAGCTTAGACCAATTTACTTAACAGATCACTTGAGTCTGGGTATATGCCCAGTCTATGTCCGGTGGCTTGTCTCTGATATTTCTATATCTTAACTTGAAACATTCCAAGCCTTTAGACAAAGCTTCATTTCTTTAACCAATTACAAATCAAAGAATCTTTAAACCCACCCAGAACCTGTAATCCCTTGCTTCAAGATGTCCTGCCTTTTGGGGCCAAACCAACGCACATCTTCCATGTATTGATTTATGACTTTATGTGTAATCCCTGTCTCCCCAAAACGTATAAAACCAAACTGTAACCCAAGCACAGTGAGACCACTTGCTCAAGGCTTCTTGGAAATGGCTCTCTGGGCCATGGTCACACGTATTCAGCTGAGAATAAACCTCTTTAAATTACTTTACAGGGTTTGGGTTCTTTTCCACTAACACCAGATAGGAAAGATGGGAAGAGCCGAGTCCCAGGCCAGGAAGCCTTTCGTAGGCAAAGAATGGTGGTCACCCGTTGGTCGGTATGGTCATTTCTGAAGTTGGAGACTTCAGAGCTCTGCGGTTTCCAAACTCCTCCTCACATGGGCTGATGAAGGAGACACCAGCAGAGCTTCCCATCAGCACGGAAGATCTAGCCCGGAGCAGGAGGTCGCCAGGGTTCATCTCATGTGCCCCGTCCCGTCAATCCGTAGGGCTGTCATTGCCCCGATTCCTGTGGCACCAAGTCCAGACTCGGCAGGACCTGACGCCCTGATTGGTTAGTGATGTCTGCCATGGGGAAGGGCAGGGACACTGTGCTGGCGGGTCGCCAACCCCGGCCTCATCTTCACTGGGAAAATAGGGACCTGCTGTAGATTTAGAATTCCCCACAGAGAGATGTGCTCTTAAATGCGAGCAGATACTTGAGTCATTTCCAGAAGTCCATAATAGAAGCATTACTTGTCAAGGATTCTACAATTGGGCACATAAATCTAAAAACGTTCTGTACCAAATGATGTCTATACAGTGTCAGGGGGAAAAATAGGTGGTCACATTCTGGGGAAAAGGTTTTGCTTTTCTGTGCATAAAATTAAGTGTAGTCGTAACTGAAATCACTACTTCTGAAAAGTCGTATGTTTCTTACTTCAGTATCCAGAAAAACTTAGTACATTTGTAGCCACTGTGTGTTGCACTTAAAGTTTTACTATAATTCTATCTTACTATACTTTATGACCCTTCAAAACTGTATGGCTCTTCATGTATTTTGGGAAGTTAAATAATATTTCATTGATTGATTTACAACATAATTTAAAAGATGTGTTATCTCTAAAATGTTATAGTTCTGTTATTGTCATTTTAAAGTGTTTTTTTTTTTTATCTATACCTGCCCCCTAAGACCATAGGTGTCACTGTGCCTGTGACCTTCTCCATACGTAGTTGCTGAGGTGCAAACAGATGATGGGAGTTCTCACAGAGATCTTACCGGGAGTCCCGAGATAGTGAAGGCCCTCAGGTAATTTCAATATTTGTGACACCCCATTGCAGGATTTTGCTCAGCGCTGAGCTGAGACAGGGGCTGTTGACCTAGAAGCATTCATGGGGACTGGGACCCGCTCTCCGGCAGAGTTGCAGTGCTGGGCCTGGGGTTCAGGTGCGAAGGGCTGGCTCCTGACCTGGAAATGTCAGTTTGCCAGTGAAATCTACCACAAATTTCTCATGCTTTTTAAATAAAAAGATATCTTTTTAGTAGCATAAGTGAGATCAACCCATATGCAGCAGCCACATTTAGGACATCTTTTTAATGAATGAATGATGGATGGATGGATGATGGATGGATAGATAGAGGAATCATGGTTGGATGGATAGATGGATGGATGGATAGATGATGAATGGATAGATAAATAGATGATGGATGGATGGATAGATACATGAATGACGTATGTATGTATGTATAGATAGATGAATGGTGGATGGATGGATGGATAGGTAGATACATACATGAATGATGGATGGATGGATGATGAATGGATAGATAAATAGATGATGGATGGATGGATGGATGATGAATGGATAGATAGATAATGGATGGATGGATGGGTAGACAGATGATACACAGATTCTTAAACAAGTAAATGCCTAGCCCAGGGTCCTTCTTGCCGGGCTTTATCTGACCTCCCCTCTTGGTCCAGTTTCAGCCAGCAGCCAAAACTCGTCCTGGCTGCAGGTTTGCTCAGCACTTGAGAGCCACCTCCTTAAGGACCGACTGCCTGGGTGTCGTGGTCTAGGCTATGTGATTTGATCACAGAAAATGTACTGGTTTCTTTCTGGCCCCGTGTTGCTAACACTCCTTGCAGCTCTTCTGTACCCACAGAGGAGCGAGCCCTCCAGCAGGGCCCCTGCACTCCCCAGGAGCCGCGGTGTCAGCCTGCGGGTGGCAGGTGGGGCAGTCTGCCTGGAGTGCTGTCATGGCTGCATTTGGCCTCGCTGCTTCTTGGACCAGTGGCTGCCAAGAGTGAATTAAAGTTAGAGGGTGCTTGGCCAGGGGCAGGAGGTGCCTTCTGGCTGTCACTGTCCTTACAGAGTTAAGTGAAATATCAGTATGGATTCTGACCAGACACAGACTGGCTTGTTTATAAACACCGATCTGTTGTGTAAACTGGATTCTAATGTTTCACACTTTCTTCCCAGCAGATGTCTGCAAACTGCTTCCACTATGAGGAAAATGCATAAACACAACTACTACCTTTTGCCAAGCGCCTCCCCCATACTGGGACTTTACCCCTCAGGACCACCTAGGGCTGTGGGCATCATTTAGGGTGACAGGCTGTCCCAACTTTGCCAGGACTGGGGCGGGGGAGAGGAGCTCCTGGCACTTGGGACTTTCAGTGCTAAAACTGGGACAAGCTGGTCACCCCAGCATCATCCCCACTTTATAGCCAAGGCAAATGGGGCACAGAGGGGTCGCAGCTTGTCCAGGGTGCACAGCGGTGGGGTGGCCGGGGCCTCACCCTGTCCACTCTGAGTCTGGGGCTGTGCCCTGGCCACTCGGCCTCAGGATCCCTCCTGCACCTTCTCATGTACACCGACGGTCAGACACCTTTTGGAATCGTCAGGCATGGGAGGATGGAGCCAGAAGTCGGCGTTGGCACTCCAGGAGGGGGGCCGTCACCAGAACCCGCCCACGCTGGCGCCCTGACCTCAGCCCTCCCAGCCTCCAGAACTGTGAGAAATAAACGTCTGTGGCTTGTAAACCACCCAGTCCGTGGTGCCTGCTGTGGCGCCTGAGCTGACCCAGGCAGAAAGCGGCCCTGAGAAGCGCGGGCGCCACTCTGCAAATTCTTAAAAACACGGACGAGGCTTGGGACCGTGACGAGCAGAGATGGGGAGTTTCAAGGTCCATGCTGGGAAAAGCTGGGATGGCCACGAAGGGAAGGCTGAAGGCAGCTCTGGCGAGGTGAGGGCTCGGACAGGGAAGAGACCTCGAAAGGAAGCTCCCACGTCTCCAGAGAACCCACGCGTGGCCATGAGCAGATTGCTGTTGGGAACACGGATGGCAAAGGCCATTTTGGTGAAATCTCTGGGGAAATGAGAAGCTTGTTATTGGATAGAGGGGAAAAGGTGGTTTTTGTTACAAAGCAGCAAAAACTTGGCCGTGTTTGTGTTGTAGTTGTAGCTTTGTGGAAGGTGGAACTTGTGAGCGAGGAAATTAGGTATCTAGCTGAGAGATTTCTGAGCCCAGCGGTGAAGGATCAGCCGGGCCCTCCTGAGGCTGGAAACAAAATTCGAGGAGAGTAAGGAACTGAAGAAGCTATTGTTAAGCAAAAAGGCACCAGAGCTTAAAGATCTGGAAAATTCTCAACCTATTCATATGCAAAAAATGAGAAAGGCTGTTCAGAAGAGTCCAGCGCCTGGTGCAGGTCAGGGAGCAGGCGTTCAGGAATTAACACATCCGCGCTATGGAACTCACACGTCAAAAAAGAAACTACATGCAAATCAGAAAACATGTTAATATTTTAGCCATATTAAAATTACCTTAAATCTTAAAGGATGTAGATAAAATGTTTCTTAAAGAGATATTTAAAACCCTAAAAACTTACATTAGAAAAGAGGAGAGGCTAAAAAAAATGAATTAACCTTCCAGTGTAAGGAGTTAGAAAAAGAACAAGCAAATAAGCACAAAGAAAACAGAAGGAAGAAAATGTTAGTAATAAACACAGAGCAGGCACGGAGGGATTAGAAAGCAAACCACGCCACACGCCGTGTGGACAGCCCAGATCCGCTCGGCTCCGTCTCATTGGAGCTCAGCCAACAGTCGTGGGGCGGGGTGGGGGCCCTTCCCTTCCGGCTGACGGCCTCCGCCTCGTTCCTGGGACCCACAAGTCAGAGAGGATCCTGTGCCGTCCTCAACAGTCTCTCGGGATCGAGCACCAGTTGCCCAGGACAGCGGCCAACATCTTGGCGTCCGAGACAGAAAATGTTCATTCTTTCACGTGCACATAGAAACACTTTCAATAACTGTCAGTGGAGTTAGAATAAAAAGTTTCAGCAAGTTTTTAGTTGCCACCATCCAGAGCATTTCCTCCGATCTCAGTGCAATTAAGTTAGAAATCAGCAATGCAACACCCCAAAAGCATGTGTAGAAAACAAAAATGCTCTTCCACACGACTCTTGGGTCAGGACATGACTCTAGAAGGATGAGAGATGCCGCCGCCACCCGCGTGGCGTGGATGGCAAGAACACGCCGTTTTGTCACAGCCGAACACCGTCCCTAGAAGCAATAGGGAAAAAAGATGGACCAACCGCAAGGTGAGTTCTCCGTAAAAGCTGATAAAAGAGACAGTCCTCGGGCCCCGATGGCACGGAGCGGAGCGGGGAGAGCGGGTGGCAGGACCGAGGAGGGAGAAAACAAATTATGACTAATAAGAATGAAAAAGGGGCATAAGTGGAGTGAAAATCAAAACACGTCTAAGAGGCACTGTGAATAATTTTGTCCAATGAATCTGAAAACCGCAACAGAATGGGTCATCTTCAGAAAGTAAAACTCACCAAAATTGAATCAGGAAGAGATCAAAAGCTTGGAAATAGCCCACAACCATGACATAAATTGAGTTGGAGACGAAATTCCTCCCATCTCCCTAGAGATCCCAGACAGATTTTCGGTTCTTTAAGAAATAATCTTTGACACATATAAATTGTTTTAAAGGATGTCAATGTGTTTAAGACGTTAGTGTAAGTTTAACTAGCGGAATATACATGTAGAACTCAACCTAAAAGGTTTAATCACTAGCTTGACTATATAAAGAAATCTGACAAATCAGTAGCAAAAAGCAATCTGGTATTTTAAATGTGCAAAGTGTATGGATAGCAAATTCATGGAAGAAACTCAAACATCCAATAAACACTGGAAAAGCCGTTCAAATTGGTCAGCGAACATGGAGCTAGAGATTACATGACAGACAGTCTCACACTCACACGCTCAGGCACGGCCAGCCTGTCGGTAATGAGTATGTCCACGCGGCAGAGAAACAGGACTTCTGGCGCATTCCGGTGGGACAGTGCCGCAGCCACTTTGGAGGACACATTGGCAGCATTCGGTGAATTTGGAGATGCGAATCCTCTGTGACCTGGTCCTTTGAAATGTAAAAGAAAGGTGGCAGGTGGTGGCAGTTACAAAGTCATCCGTGGCTGTCCCCAGCTCCATCCAGGGCTCTGCTCTGACCTTTGGGAAACCCTGCCTCCCGACTACGAGGATTCATCATGTGAGCTGATCCATCCCTAATGGCACATGGACATTGTAACAAGTTCAGATTTTTTTTTTTTACTCTAATGATTTTCTCATAACTCAGAAAGCAATTTCTGAAGTGTTTAATCCAAGTAGAAAATCTAACTGTCAAATGTGAGCTCCTTGAGTGTGTCAATATAAGGGATCTCAGAATTGCAAGCAGAGAAAAAAAACAGTGAGTGTATTTTTAGCTTTAATGTTAACACGAAGTATTCAGTGCAATCATGTGAGAATGCTTCCAAAAACGTTTAACCACTTAAAAATGGCCTGCTTTCTAAAAAGAAACCCACTGTATTTTGCTGGAGGAAATCCATGTTTCTAAGAAGTCAAATTGGATTTTTCTGTTATATAAAGACTAATCACACGAGGGACTGCTCTTAGAACCGTTCCTCACCAATCCTGCCCACGTGTGCTGTGCCCTTAAGGGTCGGGATTTTCAGCTGGAAGGAGCACAGGACTTATCGTGCCAGCCTCTTTATTTCCCAGATGAAGGAAATCACCTGGCATGTCTCCTATTTCACTGCGAGTTCCTAGTTAGATTTTGATGATAGAGTCTCCTCAGCTACCTTGAGATCTTTCTCGACTTTGGGGCAGTGTACCGTCCCGTCGTCCCTGGAAGGGGACACTCCGGTAAGTCCGAGCTCCTGCAGGAGATGCACCGATACCTCAGTGTTGGGTTTGTATGTTCAGATCTTGAATCTTAACGCACGCACCACTTTGAGGTTCTAGACAGTAACATGCAAGCAGCTCCAATGTCTCCCGCTGGGACCGTGTGGCAATGGGCAAACCCCACCAGGATCTGGAGGTGGAGGGGACAAAACAGCAGGCTGATATATTGGGGCCACTATGAGCTTAAGACCTGTGAGGATGATGTGCAGAGCTGGGAGTAAAACTGGAAGGAAAACACATTTGTAAATGTTGAAATAGGTCTTGAGCACATTTAAAAGTGTTTTACTCAGTGCTTGCTATGAAGTAAAGTCCCCACTCACGGTAGGCGCTGTGTGGAGTCCAAAGTGATGGGGAACTTGGTCCCCAGTCTCAAGTTTTACAGACCGGTTAACAGAGCTAAGTTCTGTGCACACGCACACACACACTCACGCACACACGCCTCTTGTGCATCCAAAACATGACAGACATTTAGCAGCATTTGATCAAGCGTTGATGTCTTGAACTTGCTGTGAGATGGAGCAGCGGGGGCCTTTGAGAAGGAAGAGGGAAGCGTGTCAGGTCTTTGTGGGAGTTAAATTCACAAGCGTTGCACACCCACCCCGTGCAGGGAAGAAGCCACTGGGTGGTGTGGCCCAATGACCCAGGATACGGTCCCTAGCTTTAAAGATCCAGAGCAGTTTGTCACTGCTTCATAAAGTCAACTTCAAAAACAGCGGTTGGAGGTTATTCCTGATAAAAATCGCCAGATGAACACGTCCACCTGGCGGCAGAGAGAAGGCACGAGGACCCAGCAGCTGGGAATCTGTGAGGGGCACCGGCGAGATCAGGTTTCCGCGGCGAACAGGTGGCGTGGCTGAGCGTGTGCGAACAAGTGCCAGGGGGCTGCTGGGAAAACAGACGTTCTTAAGACCATCGCCAGGAAGAGCAGGAAAATCCACGGAGTTTCCCCGGCAGGAGGCATTTCCGGCAGGTCGAAGGCCAGTCTGTTAAGGAATTCGAGTAGCCAGGGACGGTAGGTAGAAAAGTAGAAACTGCCAAGACTGCTCGCTACTGAGAAACTGCTCGCTACTTAGCGGCATGGAGGGATGACTTCGCTAAATCCCTCAGAATTCTCGAAGTCAAGTCTGAAGCGTATTGCTAGAACAAGTGGACTACATATGCCAGGCCGGAAGTTAAATACGATTAGAGCACCAGCAACAGAGACAGCAGGCAAGGAGGTTTGAAAGCAAAACACAATGCATAGTGGTGCGTTTATATACTGAGACCCAGCCTCGTTCCAGAAAGGACTGGGCTGCTATTCATGGGCCTGTCAACAAACACTAAGGTAATTTAAGACATGAAGCAGGGGTTAGAAAAACAGGATCTGGTGGGTTTTGTGTGTCCAGCACCGTTTTCTGCCTTTCTGAAGTTTAACCAGCCCCTTTTCCTGGGAGGAGTGCTGTCCACCTGGTCCAGGTGAGGCTCACTTCTTGCCAACTAGGTGGTCCAGCCCTGACCAGTCAGAGTACCCCACCTCTTGGCCACGGTATTGGTTTAGGCTGCTCATGTGACTCAGGATGGGCCAATCAGGGTCCCTCCTGGGCATCTGGCCCTAGAGCCGGCGGGGAAAGCTCTCTCCCTCCATGGACCCGGTGAACACAGCAGGGTGGGACCCCGGGGCTGCCAGCCTGGTCTTGGCGGCACCTTTGGCAGGAGGACGGGACGCGTGCTCGGGGAGAAGACTAATGGCATCACCAGAGCCCTGCCAGGGTCCACCTGTGTGCGCCCTGGGCTTTCCACGTGTGTGGGCCCAGGAACCCTCTGTGTTGCCTACGTTCGTCGGAGGAGGTCGCAGCTCGGAGCCCTGACTGATAGAGCCTTTTATTATAATGGGGTATTACATGGTGTTTTAAAGGAATTGCAGCTAATAATTCCCCAGAATAGAAATAGAAATAGCTGTTAATTCAGGCCACTGAGAAGGATGAGCTACATTGCAGAGGTACAGAGAAAGCTTTGCGTTTATGCGTTATCTTTGCTTCCCCAATCTGCCCGCACGCCTCACACACACACACCACACGCTTTGGAGAGTGTTATGAGATGCAATCAAGTTTCCCAGGTGCTAGGATATCATTAAGTATTCCAGAGTAGTAATTTCCTAAATGGTACCTGATCATTTTGGAAGAGTTAATGGAACTTCTAAAACAATATCTGACTCACTTTCTTGGAGTAGTTTATGCATTGACTGAATCAGGTTGAATATTTCCAGAAAACTCTACGCTCTAGGGGTGACAGCCTTTTTAAATGCAAAGGTGATATTAACACTATCGTCTGTGGTGGAGTTGTTGGGGGATCTCAGATGGTGATCTGGAATGTTCTTCTGGAACAGATGTGCAGCTTCTCCTCCCTGATGAGCCATGCGGGGTGTTTCCTGAGGAGAAAGTCCTGCCCACATTCCCCACAGAGGGTCTCCCAGACTCACTGCCATCCCCGTGCAACCTCTAGATTAGAGGTCCCCTCGCCTCTGCTGCCACACCGGGCAGCTTTGCACGCTGGTCGGGGCCCCGAAGGACCCAGAACGGGCTTTCTCCTGGGATCCGGACGTTAGCCTGCCGGTTCAAAGAGGTTCTCAGATCCAGGGCTCCCCGGACACTGGGAGTCCCAGCCACTCCTGCCACCCAGACGGGCTGGCAGTACCCGGTAGCCCCTCTCCTTTCCCCCATACCACTCGCTGCCACAGTTCTGTGGAATCGAGGCCCCGTGAGTCACAGAGCAAGGACACTCTTGAGAATTCGAGTGTGGTGGAGACAAGAGTGGCCCAGGAGTCAGAAGACCCCCTGATCGGGGCCAGCTCTGCCTCGGGGGCCATTGGACCTTGGCAAGTCACCAAGCCTCTCTGGCCCACAATTTCTCCACGTTTAAATGAAGACCGGTGGTTTTCCACTGCCCAAGGCCCAGAAGGGCTGGTGGGGAGGGGCAGAGCGGCAAGCCCCTCCCCCACGTCAGCCAGTGCTTCCCCTCCCGCTTTGATCACTGCACAGTGGGTCCCTAGGCTGCAAAAGAAAGCTGGACACGGCCCTGCGTACCCTCCAGCGCCTGTCCAGCTCTGTGCCTCCACAGAAGGGGAACACCATGCAGGGCTAATCCATTCACGCGTGGGAAAGACGAAAGGAAACCTAGAGCAGCTGGTGATCGCTTGGTGGGAACTGTCCCACCTTTCTCTGGGCATGTCACTCCGTCAGGCTTCTACCATCGTGATGATCGACAACACCTACCTCACCCTGTCAGCGCTTAATAAATATGTGTTAAATGAAATACAAAACAGGAAGATTTATTGAACTTAATTTTGCATTTGAAATACAATACTTTAGCTCTTTAAACAATTTTCTGTACGCCTTAAAGATCCCTCTTCCAAATAAGTTCTGTTCTATAATAGAAGGTTAACACTAGCTGGAAAGGGGGGTAATATTATTTTTGGTTTTTTACTTATTTATGTTGAAACTTTTATTAAAGCACATTGTGAACATTTTTCTAATCATCCCAGCATCTCAAGGATTAGAAAATGAGAGAAAGGTCAGCAAAGCAGAATGAGAGCCATAATGCCGTAATTGTTCTGAATTCAAAATGCTGGAAGCGGACTATTTCCACATCCTCGTCTTCGGAAGAACTGAGAGCACTGTTGCACATTGTAGCCGGCTTTAACCATCGGGTTGCCACATGGCCAGTTCAGAGAGCAGTCAGCGTATAGATTTAAAGCTTTAGGCACGAACTTCCCACATCCCAAATAATTGATACCACCCACATTATTAAGCATTCAATGCTCTTGGTCAGTTGCAGAGAAATCTTTGCATTCGGTGAAGCTGCTTGGCTGCCTCTGTTTCCCCAGTGAGTTCGGGAACAAGCATGGGGCTCTGGGCCACTTCCCAGGCCAGCCAGAACACAGACAGAGTGACCCATTCTCCGCTTCCGGACCCCACCTATATATAGGCACGTTTGTTCACAACGCAAGCACAGCCAAGGTCCAGACACAGCGACGCACCAAATGCGGCCACGCCCGGCAGCTCCTGGAAGGCAGCCAAAGTCAGAGTTCACCCCGCCGTGCTTTGTCAGGTCTCTTTAAAGCACACCGTGATAGTAGGTGGCTTTCTCTCCCCTCTTGCCAAATCGTGAGTGGGAGGCTGAGGGTGAGAGGCGAGGACGGTGGGGAGAAGGTGCACCGATAAGTCAAGCGGGGGGGGGGGGGGTGTTCATCTGCTCGGTCTGCTACGGCGTGTCCCAATCCGCATTTGGTATTTGTGTCCCGTGGTCCATCATTCCTTCATTCTGTACGTCAGCCACTGGGCAGTCAGGAAGTCAGCGATGGCACAATGCTCCCGGCGAGCGCCAAGCATTGTGCTGAGGTTGCGAAATGAATAGATATTGTTTCTGCCTCAAGGACCTTATTGTCTAACGCGAGAGAAAGACAAATAAATAACAACAACATAAAAAAATGCTGCCACCCAAGGTCGAACAGTGCACTCTGGGAGCAAGAGGAAGAGGCAATGAATGCATTTGCTATGTGTTTTGACATTTTATGTTAATAATGTTTGTATTTAAAAAATTACTTTACCATTAAATTGTGATGTTAAAGGAACTGTTTTAAAAAAATGATGACCATGTATTGTGGGATTTCTAACACGGGTAAAATGGGAATGTACGAAAACAACAGCAGAAAACGAAAGTATACAGTCATAGTTGACGGTGCTCGTACTGCCTCGGTGAAGGGACGTCCTGTTGTTCGAAGCTGGACTGTGACCAGCTCGAAACGCCCCAGAGCACGATCGTGAGAAACCGTAGAGCAACCACGAAGTAACAAAACAAAGAAGTGCAACCGGTAAGCCAATTGTGGAGCTAAAATGGAACACTAACAGCTACTCAATTTAAATTTTATGTTATGTGTATTTTACCGTAATAAAAAAATACTCCATACTCAATTGCTCAAAATAAGGGAGGAAAAAAGGAAAAAGGAACAAACAAATGATGGGACAAATGAAACAAATGGCCAGATGGTAGATCTAAATCCAGCCATACCCCAAATTATCCCAAATATAAATGGGCTAAGCACTCCAATTAAAAGGCAACCATTGTCAGACTGGACAAGAGAGCAAGACCCAAAGTTGTGCTGCCTACAAGAAATCTACCTTAGATACCTATAATGACACAACTAGATGAAAGGTAAACGAATGGGAAACAATATACCATGCGTATAGTAGGCATGAAATCAACCAGAGTGGCTGTATTAACATCAGGCAAAGTAGACTTCAGAGTGAGGAACATTACCAGGGATGGAGAGGAACATTTCAGAATGACAAAGGAAGAGATTTGTCACGAGGGCACAGCAATCCTAAATGTGTATGTGCCTAATTTTAGAGCTTCAAAATACATAAAAGGAAAGATGACAGATCTAAAAAGAGAAATAGACCAATTAACAATTAGAGATGGCAATTGAAATGTTCCTTTCTCAATAATGGGGTAGAACAAGCAGACAGAAAATTAGTAAGGACATATCCCTTACTCAGGAACAAAGTGTCAACCACCGTCAACCAACGTGCCTCACTTACATTATAGACACCCCACCCAGCTACTGCCAAATACACGTTCTTTTCAAGTACACGTGGAATGTTCACCAAGATAGACCCTATCCTGGGCCAAAAACCAAATCATCATCAATGCAAAGTAGTTTAAGTTATTTAATGTCTGTTCTCTGACCATAATAACGATTAAACTAGATATCAATAGCAGAAAGATATATGAAAAATCTTCTACATATTTGTAAATTAAATAACACACTTTGAAATAGCCTATAGGTCAAAGAACAAATTACAAAGGACATTATAAAATATTTTGAATTCAATGAAAATGAAATCACAGTGGATCAAAATTTATGGGATGCAGCTAAAATCACTCTCAAAGGGAAATTTATGGTTTTAAATGCTTAGGTAAGAAAAGAATGAAGGGCTCAAATCAATGACCTAAGCTTGCAACTCAAAATACTGGAAGGAGAAATCAAATTAAGAGGCAAAAAAGGGGCCAGATGTGCTAGTTTACATCTGTTAATTCTAGCATTTTCTGAGGCAGAGGCAGGAAGATTGCTTGAGGTCAGGAGTTCAAGACCAGCATGAGCAAAAGCAAGACCCTACAAAAAAAAAAGAAAGAAAGAAAGAAAGAAAGAAAGAAGGAAAGAAAGAAGGAAAGGAAGAGAAATTAGCTGGGCATGATGGCACATGCCTATAGTCCCAGCTACTTGGGAGGCTGAGGCAGGAGGATCCCTTGAGCCCAGGAGTTGGAGGTTGCTGTGAGCTAGGCTGACACCACGGCACTCTACCCAGGGTGAGAGAGTGAGACTCTGTTTCAAAAAATAAATAAATAAAATAAGGAAGAAAATAATAAAAATTAAGGTAGAAATCAATGAAAGACAAGACAGAAAAAGAATTAAAAAATTGATGAAAACAAAACCAAGTTCTTTGACGAGATCAATAATACGATTAATAAATCTTTAACAGGAAAATCAGAAACAAGAGGAGCAAAGACATAAATCACCAATATGAAGAATTATAAAGAAGATGTCACTGTAGATACTATAAACTTTAAAAGAACAATACAAGAATTATGAACTTTATGCCAATAAATTTGACAAGTTATCTGAAAAAAATTTCTTAAAAAACACAAATTACCATAGCTCACTCAAGAAAAAAAAAAAAACCTGAATATTCCTAAACCTATTTTAAAAATTAAATTTGTGGTTAAAAAACCTTCGTCAAAAAAACTCTAGTCCCAGATGGCTTCATTGGTGAATTCTACTAAACATTTTAGGAAGAAATAATATCAATTCCGTAAACCTATTCCAAAAGATTATGGCATTCTCTTTTATAGAAACTAATACACTGATTCTAAAATTTAATATGGAAATGCAAAGGACCCAGAATAGCCAGGAATTTTTTTTGAAAATGGAAAAAATGCGAGGCCTTACACTACTTAACTTTAAGACTTATTATAAGGCTGCAGAAATCAAGACGTATTACAGTATGGACGTAAGCACAGACACAACGATTCACGGAACAGAACGGAGAGTCCAGAAATACACCTGCACATACACGGTCAATTAATTTTTGATAAAGATGCCAAGAAGATTCAATGGGGAAGGGACAGTCTTTCTAACAAACGGTCCTAGAACACCAGGGGGTCCGTATGGGGGAAAAAAGAAATGAACATTAAACCTTAGCTCACATCATGTTCGCCGAACTGTACTCTTACAACGGGTGCATTGTTGGCTGTGTAAATGATGTTTAATTTTTTTAAAGAGCTATTTATTTTTAACAAATTACACCAATTATCCACTGTGCTAAATTTTCAGTCTTATAATATTCACCTGTGGGCAAACACACACGCGTGCACACACAAGCGTGCACCTGGCAGAAATCCAGATACGGTTTCACTTCACAAAGGAAGATACTTAATGTCCACCAACCACTCGGAAAAGCCCTCCACGCAGGAGAGTGTGACCACCATCGGTGCCGGAAACCGGCCACAGGCGGTCAGTACGAAAACGATGATGTCCCGGTACAGCTTTGCTTGTGGACGTTGGAATCTGAATTTCCTATGATTTTCACATGTCACAAAATATTTTTCTTTTGATTGTTTTCTGGCCATTTAAAAACATAAAACCCATTCTTAGCTAGCAGAGCATACCAAAGCGGGTGGTGGGTGAGATGCAGCCCACAGGCTACAGTTTGCTGACCCTTGATCTGGGGTTGGCCATGTGGGTGTTCATCATACAATTCGTTCAACTTTTCTGGGCATTTAATATGTTTTCATAGTAAAATATTGGGGGAAACACAAAAAGAAATTAACATACACCACAATCGTTATTGTCTTAAAGCTCTCCTGTTAGTATGTGATCCTGGGTATGTCTCATATCTCCT
Source organism: Lepilemur ruficaudatus (assembly GCA_963574885.1). Lineage (NCBI taxonomy): Eukaryota > Metazoa > Chordata > Mammalia > Primates > Lepilemuridae > Lepilemur > Lepilemur ruficaudatus. The sequence continues at coordinate 20,050 of CAUYRT010027464.1, read as the reverse complement.
ATAGTTTTTACCCTGTGCATGTTGAAACACTTATTTGGAGCATAAATATTCATAGCTGGGACATATTTTTGTCAATTGCATTCTTTATTATTGCAAAGAATACTTCTTGGCCTTGCGAGTGCTTTGCTATGTGAACTCAGCCACGCCTGACGTGGGTGGAGGAAGCCAGCCTTCTTTCTGCTTGGGGCTGCCCACCCTTTTATGGACATTTCTTAAACTGTTTCGGTCACAAAGACGTAGGAGCATCTCCTGGACAGGCGCAGGACTGAGGTTTTGGTCGATCAGGTCATCTGATTTACATTAAATGGCCTGACCTGCGTCTGGCCTTGGCTCTCACGCTTGCGTAGGATATGCTTTCTCTTTTTATAGTAAAAAGAGAAACATCGTCCTGAAGCCTCCCAGTAGTATGTTTGCTGGATAATTCCTCATTCGGCCCCACGTCCTCCACGTCTCAGAACCAAAACAGGCTTGGGGACACGGCCTCTGCCTGCACGTGGACCTCCTGTCCCCTGGCACACACAAGAGCTCTCCCCTTAGCGATGCCACCCTTCGTGGCCTTTTCTGAGACCTGCAGCTGCAGGACCCTTTCCCATTTCTCCCTGCACCCTTGTTCAGTAAGCTCTGCTTTGACATCTCTCCCACCTCGCCCACCGCCTGAGGTCGCAGGTGTAGCCTGATTTGAGTGGAGATAGAGTTTATATTTCTGTTCCTTTCCCTCTGTTGCCTGTGGGTCTTTCTAGACAAGGCTGACTTTAAACCACCATTTCTAAACCAGAAGTCTTGCAGCAGATGTTAAATCAGCTGTAATCATCATATACATTTTTCCTACTCAAGAAGAAAAACAGATGTTTTCTTCATTCAAAGATAGTCCAAAACCATTCTTTGATATTGCTGCTAGAGTTATTAAAACAAGATAGTCAATAGGTTAGATATAATAAGGGTGGTAATCCAATATTCTATAATGAACACAACACAAGTAAAAGTAATTTCTCAGCACAAATAAGTAACACGAACATCACAGTCTCCAGGTTAAGAGTTACGTAAAATAAACCCTCTTGGCCTAAGTAGCTTCTCGCAGGGAAATTTCTAGCTAATAAGTGAGTCAGTTTTATGATAGCAAGACACAAACTTAAAGTTAAATCTACTTTTAAAAGTACGATTCCGCAGGTAACCAAAGTTTTTTGTTCTCTGCAATGACCTGCACGTGTTTTCAGCTCTCTGCTTACCTGTCCATCAGCTATGCCCGCACCAGGACTGGCATTCTCAAAAGGGCTCGTCCGCCACCTCTGCACCTGACCTCATCTAACCATCGAGGCAACCTCTGGGCTCTGGTTCCAGCTATAATTTTACCCAATACTGACCAAGGTCTGGGGGTCAGATTGGTCTGTTTCCTTCCCCTTCCTCTGCTCACAGCTGCCCGACTTGGGAGGGCTGTCCTTGAACCCTCTGCCGGCCTAGGGGCTGTCAATCAAGGAGCTCCACCCCTGGCCAGGGGCAGAGCCTGGACACAGCCCAGCCAATGGGACTCTCTGGCCTAAACCGTCACCACCAGGGTGATGTCAGGATGGGGGTGCTGCTGTCAAACCAACTTCTGCAGGAGCAGGGCCTTCAGAGACCCACCCACCGGATCCCCGGGGCCTCATGGAACTGCCCTTTCCAGACTTGGATTTTTAGCCAAGGCCTGAGTTCCCTCATGTCCTGTCCCCATGTCACGGTCTGACCCATATGCTGTTGCCTGAGACCAAGGACCCCTGGCTGGCTCCGTGGGTCACTCGCCTGCTCACCCTTGAACCCAGAGGCCCACACCTGGGACTGGGTCGGGGTTAAGGATTCTCCAGGTGATCTGCAGGTTTTCCCATTAGGTCAAAGATGGCTTAGAAGTCAAGGACAGGAGGGTGGGGGGCTTGGCCACCAAAGGGGGAGGGGGAGGAGAAGGGCTGGGAGGGCCCCGGTGCCAGCAACAGGAAGCACAGAGGACAGGGGCCCTGCAAGGTGCCCCCCACCCCCGGGGAAATGGGCTGAGGAAATACGGTACTCGGTGTCATTTCTTATAACTATGAGTGAATCTACAATTGTCTCGAAATAAAAGTTGTTCACAGCAGAAGTCGACAGGCTCCCAGTCCTTCACGCACGCACTGCCAGGCCCGTCCCTGCACTGAGGACCAAGCACCTGGTGCACGTCTATACCGGCCTCCTCGCGCCTCCCATCGCCAGCCTGTTCCCTCAGCACTGCCTCTCCCTCCCAGGTGGCGGTGCCCTCTGCTGACTGCGACCCCATTCCCCTCTTGGATACAGCATCGCTCCCCAGGCCCACGCTCCTCCTGCCCCAGGCAGCCCGCACCTCCCCTCTTCCCCTCGTTCCCGCCTGCGCACTGCTCACCTGCTCACGCAAACCGTCCAGAGGCCAGGAGCATTCTCGGGGTTCCCTCTTCTCACTGCCCAGTTCCCTGAGGAGCGATGGCTCTGAGCCTCGCCCCCACCCACCCCTGCCCGTCCCAGGCCGCCCCTCACCCCACACCGTCCCGACAGCTCCAGTGCAGTCTGCGGCTGCCTGTCCTGCTCGCTGACAGCTGACCGCCTTCCACCCAATTCCTAATTCTGCAGCTGCTGGAGGGCAGCGCGCTGGGGCTGGGCCAGATGCCCCCGGGCCTCGCAAGGACAGGCCCGTCCTTCTCCACCTCTCCCCTGTCTGCCCTTAGGCCAGTGAGGCTTCCTGGAGAACATTCAGCTGCTAGAACTAACCAAACCCCCAGCTCTGAGAGTCATTTAATAGACAGGGACAGGAGGCGTCCCCCCTCTCCCCCACAGCCACCATGGCTCCAGAGGAGAGATCAGGGAGACAGAGGGTGTCGCGGTCGCAGGGGAGGGGGAGGAACTTGCAGGTGGCACCATTAAGATCATGGTGTGAAGTATTTAGTGGTGGTTTCAGGGCCTGGATCCAAGGGCTGTCCTGGTGCCAACAGAGACAGGTGTGCAGACCTCAGTCTCCCATCTGTAAAATGGGCATAGTCCTGGGCGTGCTCACACGGGCTGATATGTAAGGAAAGGGTTGACCCAGAGCCTGGCTTTGGAAGTTGCCAGCCAGCACTGCCATCATCACTATGACCTGGCTTGGCATCTCTGGGACCCCGTCTGGTTTCTCATTCACCCCCCCACCCCACCTGCCCGACGGAGAGCTGCACCAACAGCATGGAGTGAGTGAGGCCTGCGTTGCCTCCTGCCCGTGCGGCAGAGCCCCAGCTGGGGTGGGAAAAGACAGCCGCACAGACTTCCACACCCGGCCTGACTGCCCGGGGTCTCCCGAGGGGGCTGTCTCCCAATTAACTGCCTCACCTGTTTGTCCTCTGAGCACACCTGGCAGCGGGATCTCAGCTCCCAGGACCGCCTTGGGGAGAACAGGGGGAACGCCAATCTGCTCTCTCTAAACCTGGGCCCCGGTCCCCTGTGGATCCGCAGAAAGAAACTCTTCTGTTAGGGTGTCAGGCGACACAGGGGCTGAGCCGGGGTGTTCCGATGCCCCCCACCCACGCACCCAGAAGTCCTATGTGCCAGGACTGCTCTCCTCAGAACCTCGTGCCCTTCCCTTCTCTCCTCTGTTCCCTCTGTGTCCTGGGAGAGACCTGAAGGCTTTACCCAGGCAGGAACAACTCCAGCTCCTTGCGTGAATGTCTATTAAGCACCTACTACGTAGGGACTGTGCTCGATTCTGGGGCACAGATGTACAGTCTTGCCAACGAGGCAGCTACAGGCCAGTGGTAAAGACGGAGAAGTCAGGATGGTTCCCATGGGGTGCGATGGGGAAATACCCGGGGCCACGAGAACACAGGTCACTGCCCCAACCCAGAGTCTAGGACAGCCTCCTGGGGAAGATGGCCCCCGGACAGTGCCTGAGCAACAAGCGGGATCAGCCAGGCAACAGGACGGGGAGGACGGGACAGGCTCATTCCCTGCCAGGTGTGCTCAGAGGACAAACAGGTGAGGCAGTTAATTGGGAGACAGCCCCCTGGGGGCACCCGGGGCAGTCAGGCCAGGTGTGGAAGCCCGTGCGGCTGCCTTTTCCCACCTCAAAAGAGCCTGAGTATAAGCAAGGAGGATTCTGGAAAATGCGGTGGTGTGCCGGTAAATGTTTAACAACCAGCTCTCTGCAAAAAAATAAAAGGTGTGTATAAACATATGTACATCCGTGTACTCTAAATTTATTCTCAATTTTTTTGATATAAAGGAAACTTACAAACAATAATAAAATTACAGTACTGTTTATTGTAAATTCCATATAGGTGATTGAGTCACACACAATGCTTTTGTTCATTTTTGCCAAACTCTTGTATTCGCAGCCAACTTAAAGCTGCAATTCAACCGAGATCCGACAACTTGTTGTACTATTCACAAACTGTTTGTGACAGTTACAAACACAGCACACTTTCAGGTTAATCTGCACTAACCTAATATTTTTGCGAGGTCTAGACAATCAGCAAAACAGTAAGTTAAGCCCTGCTCTGTAGCACGTGCCGACTTCCACGGCGTAGCTGATCCCACGATGGCTGGTTCCAAGCTATCACCGGGACGTAGCTGGACACAAAGTCCAGAAGAGGTGCACAGTGGACGCTGTCAGGTGGGGTTTCTGGGATACGGATCTGACAGAGGTAAGTAACTTCAAGAGCATAGATCACAGTAAAGTAATTAGAAAATGATGAGTTTTGAGCATTCGTTACCTTCACCTTAATATATTTACTGATTGCACATTCCCATGGTTTTTAAAAACAGCTGTTTAACACGGGCCCTTCCCGGGCACTGCAAGCTGACAACAGCACACCTGGCCGGCAGGTACCGACCTGGGAAGGCCGCCAGTCCCGGACACAGAGCGAAAGCCGCGGAGAGCACAGACCTGAAGCGGAAACCCCTTCCGCGTCCCAACCCTGCAAACTGCGTATGTTACCCCACGTGGCAAAGCAAATAAGGCTTAGAAGGTGGAATAAGAATTGCTAATCCCCTGACCTTAAAATAGGAGATGATTCTAGATTCTCCCGGTGGGCCCACGGTAATCACCGGGACCCTTAAACGCAGGAGAGGGAGGCAGGGGAGGAGCTCAGAGACATGAGATGTGCGGAGGACCCACCTGTCGCTGCTGCCTCTGGAGAGGGGGCAGGGCCCAAGCCCGGGAGCGCGGCAGCTCCAGATCTTCCCCTGAGCCCGGGGACCCATCCCGGCCAGCGCTGTTCTCTTAGCCCAGGGAGACCCTTGCTGCACTTCAATCTCCGGAAGTAGAGGGAATAAATTTGTGTTGTCTTAAACCACCACGTTTGTCGTCATTGGTGACAGCAGGAAACTAGGAGGGGACCCTCCGTATTTCCATGGCCTGTTCTGTCACCGCTGACCAGGGTCGCACTGGCTGACCCTGACCCACGGTGATCTACCCTGGGGCCCTCGGCGTCACTAAAAGGGGATAATGACAGCAGTATTGACCTTGTCAGATTTTTGTGACAATTAAATAAGATTGTGCACGAGCAGAGATCAGCACAGGATGGGGGTCCTGTCACCGACACAGAAGGGACAACGAGACAGAGGTGGAGTCCGGAGTCCGTATTAAGCCAGCTTCTCTCAGAAGATGAGATTCTCTTTTTCCAGAAACAGCAGTGATGAAAACCAGGCTGCACCCTTGGGACAAGGACTACTGTGCATTGTTTCCCAACAGATGCGTCTGCATAATCTGCTTAATTCCCTGGGCTCGTGGCCCAGGGCCAGCCAGGCTGAGGGTGCCTTTGTCCTTCAGTGATTTGGGAAAAAGCCATCTCTGGGCGTTATTCCCTTCAAGTAGATCAACAGAGCAGCAAATGCCCCTTTTCTCAGCCACAGCTGGACCTTGGGTGTCAGGAGAGCCACATCTGGCATTTCAGTGGTTCCAGGAGAAGCCTCCAGATGTCTGACCTGTGTTCGCACCTAGGGAGGGGGAGGGAGGCCGGGCAGGCAGAGCCGCTGCCAGGGCGGGAGGCAAAGTTGGGGACATGGATGAGCAGATCTCGAATTTGCAAAAGCACCTGCTGAGAGAATGAGGGAGAAAGACTAGAAACCAAGACCTCTGCTAGGGACACCCCATCCTCTACCTTCTAGTCCCCCACCTAGTCGGCGACCCTTGGGTCTTTCCAGGCTAATGGGATGGGACTCAGAGCCTGAAAAACCCAGACAGGACTTGCTGCCAGGGGCCAGACTGAAGGCAGTCAGGACCAGGGTATGCCCTGGAGTCCCGGCCCCCCTCCCCTGCCTGGTCTGGCCTCTCCCCACACCACTCTGCCACCATTCCCTTGTGTATTCAGTGAGTATCAAGGCAGACCAGGCGTGGCGGCGTCTTTGAGGGAGGACAAGCACTGGGACCCTGAGTGTAAGGATCTGGGGGCTGCCTCTCCCGAGCTGGCAGGTCAGGGAACGCCTTTCTTCTTCGGGGCAGGTCTGGGTCTTCGGATGAAGAGGAAAGCTTTATTCGGAACGACCCTCTGGATAGCTCCTAAGCGGAAGTCATACAATGTGACGCACAGGCCGGGCGGTGAATGCCTGCGTTGCTGGATCATCTGAGGTTTCAGGGCAGGGTTCAGTGTATCCACGGAGCCCATGCACGGTGTCCTGAATAGCAGGGGGACTTGCAGCCTTGCTGAGCACCCGGAAGCTCGCTGTAGGTGGGAGGAGATGCCCCTCCTCGTTCTCCTGCCCATGGAGAAGGTGGTCACAGTGTGTGGTGAGAGTCTGATGACAGGGCAGCCAGGGAGAGAAGACTCACATTCCGTCAACATGCTCCGGATGCCTGCGGGATGTCTCCAGAGAGCAAGCTCAGGGACCGGAAGGCTCTCAGGTCGGAATTCAACAGGGAAGTCCTGGCTGAGCGGGGCGGTTAGCAGGGCCCCGCCCGTGGACACTCGAGGGGCTGCCCTGCAGGAATGCCTGGCCCCCGGGCCTCACACCACCTGCCGCCCTGATGCTCCTTGGCAGCGATCTAGTCCCACCGAGTTCTGGCCTCCCACCTCTCTCCTCCCTACTCTGCAAGTTCTCGGGGGACGGGGCTGCATGTCCCGGAACGTCTGTCTTTGTTCTAGGTGTAGTAGGTGCTCGATAAATATTACTTCCCCCAGCAGCCCTGCGATTCACCCCCCGACACCCTACAGAGGCGGCTCCTGGGAAACAGGCCGCCGCACCTGCCGCCTCCCATCCCTGCCTCTACGGCTCTCACCATCCACACCCTCCTAAGTCCCCCGCAGCAATGACGACTCCTCTCAGATTTTGAAATCTGCAGAGAAGATTCCAGTCTTGCTTGGGGAACTGTGGGGGGAGCTGCCTGCCTTATAACTCCCCCAGACACTTGTAGGAAACATGGATAAACCGACAACAGATGAAGGGGCAGAGGAGATGCCGTGAACGTGCACCGTGGAACACTGCTCCTAAAAAAGAGAGAAATCCTGTCATTCACGGCCGCACAGACAGACGTAGAGGAGGTTATGTTCCGTGAAATAAACCAGGAAAAGAAAGTTAAAGTCGGCATGTTCTCACTTGCGCGTGGAAGCTAAAAAATGCTGATCTCACAGAAGTGAAAAGTAGGACAGAGAACACTAGAGGCAGGAAGGGAGGGGAGAAGGGAGGGGCTGGGGGAGATCGGCTAAAGGATCTGCATTACAGCCGGGCTGCAGGAGTAGGTCCTCGAGTCCTGCCCCTCGGTGGGGCGACTGCAGCGAACAACAGTGTGTCACAGGGTTTCAAAGAGCAAGGAGGATGTTGAATGTTCCCAACATCAGAAATGATACATGTTTGAGATGATGGATTATGCTGATCTAATACATGGTACACATTGAAACCTCACTATGCACCTCATAAACGTGTATATAATAAAATAATAATTATTACTGTACATAATGTAATACGAATATAATGATTATATAATTATTATTACTATGTGGTGATTAAAAAACCACATTAAAAAGTGAAGGCTCCCTCCAGTTTACGGAATCAGAAACAGTGCATGACAAACACCCGGTGGTTCTAGTTCTTGGGAAAATTTGGGAAGACCCCTCTCATTCAAGTGTGTGATGTGGCCCAGAGTCCTGCTAAGCATGTCCGTGTGTCATCACGTAGATTACTCATCCTTACTCTCCAGGCAAGTGAGCCCTTGGCCCAAGGAGGAGGGGCCCAAGCCCAGCGCATCCTCCATTGTCCCACCCCCTGCAAAGCCAGGACAGGCTCCTCCCACTGCCACCTGCCTACAGCGAGCCCAGCTCCCTGTGACGCTGTGCTGAGGCTGAGCTTATGGTCTCCGTGGCGACCGTGAGCCTGCCGCATGGATGGTGTGAGGGGGCATCGGTCCCCTGGGCCTTCTCCTAGGTTGCTTCCCCCGAGACTCCCTCAGGCCCAGCTGCGTCCCCAGCCCTGACCACCACCAAGGGTCTCCAATAGCGATGCCAGGGCAGCCTCCTGGCACCAGCTTCTTGCCTCTTCCTCCATCTGGTCGCTGGGCCTTGAACTTTCTGGACTCCATTTGATGAGGATTGCAAACAGCAGGAAGGGAGCCATGCGAGCTTGCTGCTTTGCTTTTCTGAGAATTCTGAAATAACTTCCACAAAGAATTTCTTCAAATGCTACCAGCCACCCCTCCAGCTAAGACCCCGAGATTGTGAGAGTATGCAGGTCCTGCCCGAGCCCTTGGGCCAGCCACTCGGTCCTGCCCAAGCCCTCGGGCCCAAGCCCTGGGGCTCGCTGGCCACCTCCTGGCAGGAAGCCCCCTTCCCCGTCTCCTCTGTGGAGTGACCCTGCCCTGGCCCCAGCCCCGGCTGCTTAATGCACTGCCCCAGCCAGCTCCTATGACAGGTGTCAGCCTTGAACAACACAATTCAGAAAGCACGACTAAGTTCAGAGTGTGTGCAGGTGCAGAGCGTGAGGACGGCCACCCAGAGGCACCAACCCCACACAAAGGTGCTCAGCGCTCCAAAGAGGAGAAGTGAAGGTGGCGCTTGCACAGCAGAGGCAGAGAACTGCAGCAGGGTCACAAAGCGTCCACAGGAGACCAGTGCCTGCCTCACAGGGGTTTGATGGGTTACGCTGCATCCCAGGATGATCACTCCGTTACGCAGCGAGGAGGGGCAGGGATCAGAGCCGTTACCTCCATCAGCATTTGGCCTTAGTGTTTACAGGAAAAAGACAGGCAGAGCTACAGTGCATGCCAGGGACTCAGGTGCACAGCCGCCTTCCTCTCAAGGCTCAGAACAACGTGAAGTTCCAACAGCTTCAAGTTGGGATTCTAGCAAGTTTGAATTAGTCAATTTCGCACAGGGTTGAGAAGGTTCAAAACTCAACATCCGCGTCTTTGCGGAGGCAGGACGCCCAAACCCGGCCACTCCCGGGCTATTCCCTCGCGCCTGCCCTTGCCCACATGGGTGGCATCGGTCAGCTTCTGCAGGCGGCTGTGCACACAGCTCCCAAACTCACGGATGCAGGGCGGCCGCAATTCGGGGTAATTTCTCACTGAAAATGCTGTGTGTTAATCATGTTTTCTCTCAGTTTTAGTTCCTTAGAGTCATGTTATTGTTCTCTCTCTCTCTCTCATATCACAAAATCCACGGAGCGAAGACTGAAGTTTGCTAGGGAATTTTGCAACATCTGGGCTTTTGAGCACCAACTCTATGAAACAGAAACCCAGATAGATCACTGGTCCAGGCCTGGAGGAAGGAAGCCCTGGCTGTGTCACACCCAGGACTCCTGCCCTGGGTCCCCGTTAGTCACAGCCCCTGCGCAGGGTGTGGGACACAGCCTAGGGAGACCCGCTGGGCGCCGTGGTCATTGTTGGAGCTTCAAGGTTGTGAAACGCAGGCAGACAGCTGGAGGAGGCCAGGGACCCTGGCTGCTGGAGGCCATGAAGGTTGCAACCTGATCTATTCACCTTTAATCAAACCCCTGCACCCACCTGAGGTCATTTCTGCCCACTGCTGGAAGGCAAAGTCGCCATGGTTACCAACACATTTATTTCTGCTGGGCTGATGGTGATTTCTGCTACAGAAGAATATTTATAAACACCTTCAGAGATGTGTAAAATCTGTGAGGATTTTTGGCACAGCCAGAAATGACGAGGGACATCTTCCCCAGCGGCACACTCCTGTCATTGCCTCCAGCAGGTGCGCGGGTTTCCGCTCAGCTGAGGCCAAGGAGCTCTGCTCTGGGGCCTCCAGCCCTCAGTCCAGCCCTGCCTGGGTGTCTGGGGTGGGCCAAGTCCCCAGCCTGCACAAGAAACCAGGGCTGGAGGCCAGAGGGGCCGACTTCCTGGCGGCAGGATGTGTCTTTGCTGGACTGCAGTACGCGGAGGCTGCTCCACGGTGGGGGGCAGTGCAGACACGCGCCCCCTTCCTGCTGCACCACACAGGCTCTGTGCGGTGAGGGGCTAGCTCAGAGGGGCTGGGCTGTTCAAACCGCACATTCCGCAGGAGTGGCTCTTGCTGGGCCCTGGGATGACCTCTACGCCCTTGGGATGGCTGGCCTGACCAGGGCGTCTTTGCACACCTGGGGCCCTGCCTGACCACGTCCCCGACAATGGGGTTTACGGTGAAGGCTTGGGGCTCCTGTCAATGTGACCTCGGGGGCCTGGGGGCTACAAAGCCGAGGACAGTCACGTGCATGCTCCATGCCTACGTGGCTGACCCCAGAAAGAAGCCTGGACACCAGGGCTCGTTGGGCTCCCTGGTGGCAGTGCTCCGACAGTGCAGTCACGCATTGCTCCTGGTCTCTCCTGCGCCTCGCCTGTGCATGGTCTTCACGTGCTGGTTCTACTCCACACCCTTGTGCTGTAATAAACCGCAACCTCTGGCTCTGTCAGTCTTTGCAGAGAGTCATCGCTCCAAACATGGTCCCAGGGACCCTGGCACAACCCACAAACCGCCCCTGACTAGGACCCGCGTTGGAACAGGGTTAAGATGACTCCCGTCCCTTGGTGAGCAAGAGGGATTCACAGTCGCATGCCACGTTGTCTCATAGCAGAGGGGTGGGCAGGGGGCCGTGGCAGGGTGAGGAAGAGCACGGGCTGGGCCCAGTCTCCACGACCTTCCTCCCCTGCCCTGAGACCCCAGGGCCCAGCACAAGCAGCCCAGCTCCCATCCCGGGGGCCAGTCCCCAGAGGAGAGGGCATTGGCTCTCGTGTTCTGGGGCTCAGTCCTGAACAGTCGGTGCTCAGTCCTGGTCACGGGCTGGTCATGCTCCCCAGCAGCTTCTGCACTGAAGCTCCCGCGGCCACCTGCCTGCAGGTGTGGCAGGCGGGGTCAGAGCCTGCCCAGCACCACTGGCCGGTGACCTCCGGCGGGTGCCTCCTCTCTGTGCTCAGTCCCTCTGGCTGCAGGACGATGGGGATAAAGGTTCTGCCTCGAAGGGCAGATTGAGGGGCAGCCTCCACGTGAAGCGTGGGTTCGCTGCCCGGCACATAATGAAACTCGATAAACGTCAGTATTAGAAATCTTGCCTCTGCCCGCGTCAGGCACTAAAGTCTGACTCCTGTGTCCCAGCCAGCCAGCCTGGCACCTGACAAGTGCTGCCCTGGCTGGTGTCCCCAGCTGCCCGCTTGCCCAGTGAGCTCTGCTGCCGGCTCCCCACAAGCTGGGGTGGCCTGGGTGCTGTGTGAGGGACACCCCCATCTGTTGCAGGGCCACCCTGCGCCCTCTGCCTAGGGTGGCCTTCTGTGCAGTGGCCACTCCTGCTGTGGACTTGTCCTGCCCACAGCTGGGACCAGCCCCAGGGTCCGTCGTGATATGGGCTGGGCCATTCTGCCACCTCCAGATACAGTTAAGCAGGGCACCTGTGACTGTGTCTGAAGCCACCACAGGCTGTGCTGCCTGGGCTGATGTCAGGGGAGGGGGCCTGGTCTGTGGTCACTACCTTGCCAACCTCTGTGGGCTTCCTGGTGCCCATCTGTGGGATGTGGAAAGTAGCAGTCCCCAAACCACATTGCTGTTAGGGCATAACTGAAGTGTGAACTCCTTAGCACAGGGTCCAGCGCTAAGAGTGTAGCCAATAAACATCAGCCCCTCCTATCCAGGTTCTACGGGTGCTAATTACGCAGCCTGGATCGGCCCCTTGACATCCCCTGGCACCAGTTTCCTCCCCCATGAGGCTGCGGGACAGCCACCAGCTGCACAGTCTCCTTGAGGACCAGCGAGAACATGCGTGTGAAGGTCTCAAATCACTGTACGGCCAAATCACCACGCTGTGACTTGTAAGCTCACGTGGACTGCCTAGGAGTCCGAGTTTTAGTTTAGCACGGGCCGCATGCCCTCTCCAGAAGCTCAGGGAGGCCCAGGTAGGGGAGCTGGACACAGGTGCTCTCAGTCAGGAGCAGCTCAGTGGACACACCAAAGGGACAGGCGGTGTCATGACCTGATGTCCCCGCGGGAGCCACAGAGCTGGGCAGGGCACAAAGCACTCAGAGACTCTACCTGTAAGAGTCGTGGCCCCTCCAGCTGGGAAGAGCTTGAAAATAAACGAGAACAGAATCAGAAAACAAGTAGAGACATCGAATCTAACCGGTGGTGAAGCCGCCGGCGATGGGCCTGGTCTACCCAGACGGCCGGATCGGGGAGAACTGCGGGAACCAGGCGCAGAGCTGGAGACCAGCCCCTCCGGAGGAGGCAGAGTTCTGTGCCACGGTGAATTGTAGAGTCCCACCAGAGATATAACAGAATCATCTGGAAGGTCTGCCAGCCCAGCTCCCAAATCCAGACCGAAACCTCTCGCACTTTGAGGGAGTAGCCTTGTTTGTGTGTCTGTAGTGGAGAAGGTTCTCAGCCGCAGGAAGGTTCACCATCATTTTCAGGGGATAAAGTAAATCAAACCCATCGTGTTAGTACTTTGCTGCCGGGTTCCGGAACAGTCTGTGCGTGTGTTTTGCAGTGTCTGCAATGTGGAGGAAAACGAGGCATCACAGAGGCTCCCACAGCGCAGATATTCCTAGTTTACTCCCACAGAGTAGCCGATGCTAGCTTAAAGTGTGCGTTCTTTACCAACCCGTGACTCTAAGTTGACAGGTGTGAAAGAGACAAACTCGCCACGCACACAGTCGGAACGTCCACCGGACTCCGCTGCGCGGCGCTCGCAAAGGTGCCGGCGGCTCTCCCAGAGTCCTCACCGCATCGAACACGGGGGTCAGGCAGCTGAGGTGTCTTAAAAAGAACATCAAATAAATTAAATTTGTAAATTCAGTTTGAAATGTCTGACGGAATTTAACAGGATTAATTGTTTACTAAGAGGGTTTTATCACTCGAGTTGGTCAAACGTTAATCAAAGTTCCCTTTGAAGGCGATTGCCAAAAGTTCCCAGATGAACGCAGAACAAATACACAAGACTCATGAGTTGAATTTACTTAAGGAAAACTGGATTTTTTTAATTAGCCTCAATGAATTGCATATTACATTTTCCAGCCGCTACGAAGGTGTCTGCTGTGTGCAGTGGTCTCCCGGGACAGCAAAGCCCCGGCCAGGACACCGCTCAGCACCAGGCAGGTGCCAGGGCCGAGAGGTCTCGGAACCAAAGGCTGAGGAAAGAGGAGCCCGGGAGTCTGTGGACGGTGGCGGCCTGGGTGGCCACCGTGACCCTGGGGATCCTCTGCCCCCAGCATCCATCTCCTGCCTGGATGCAGGTGAGGCACCTGGCAGGGAGGACACAGCAGGCTCGGAGGGTGTCGCTGTGAATCCCATGCCCTATTGACTGCCCAGCACCTGACAACTGTCAGAGGATGTCACCGAGAGCTCTGTGGCCTGCACAGCCGGCCGTTGGGCTCCTGGGGCTGCCCAGAAGAGGAACAAGAAGAATCGTCTCAGCGGCCAGCGGCTCCTGCAGGGGACAAGGGCACTTGAGGGTGCGTGGGGTCCCGTCTGCCTGCACAGAGCACGTGGCCAGCCACTGTGAAACCAGGGAGGTAAATGTGCCTTCTAGGGAGAGAGGACGGCCCAGAGGCTGCAGTGGGGGAACCCTGTGCCTCTGCGTGGGGGTGGGGAGGATGGCGGCAGGAAGTCAGATCACAGTGACCCCAACAAAGCGAAAGGGGAGAAGCAGCAGGAGAGAGGCCTGCCCTGGGGACAGCTGACCACGAGCTTAGAGCACGCATGGGCCAGGGGAGCTGCGGGGACCGATGCCTCCCAAGGCAGCTCCAGGGCACAGCGTGGGGACATCAGGAGCCAGAGACCACAGCAGCCACTACAGTGACACTGGCTTCCAGGAGCATGTGAGCAGAGCCTGTCACCTCCATCTTCTGCCAAGGCTCCAGCCTCTGCCCCAGGTTGCCCACCTCCCTGACTGGGGCTCCCGCTGAGGCCCAGAGGACCTGAGGTCCTGGGGAGACAAAGTCCCAGCAGGGTTGGGTACTAGTGGCCATTCAGCCCCAGGATTGTTTCTGGGTGGCTCCACCCCTCTACGCAGCCCCTGGGAGTCCCTCCGGGTGGTGGCCCCCCACCCCACACTAGCTCCACCCTGGGGAGGAGGGTCCCACACCAAGGGACAGCAGGGAGCCGACTTCACCAAGCCCATGGGGCAGGGGGACATCATGTGTTCCACATTGTGTCACTGGTATGCAGCCCCCCACCCTGAGCACTGGAAGCTTCTCCCCAAGAGGCTGGAGAGTGAGGTCAAGTGCAGCGTGGCCAGACCTGGGACAGGCCCATCTATCACGGAGCACAAGGGCTGGAAATCCCGCCATTAAAACATCGATGGTCCATCCCCACCCGCCACTGCTCCTGCGACTGCTTGGGCAGCGTTTGCGTGTCACCACCTGGGAAGCCTGCGTGCTGGGCCAGCACCGTCCTGGATCCTCACAGGGGCCTGCGACTCGGCCCCGCCCCACGGCACGCAGAGCCCGGCCAGGCAGGAGCATCGCAGGCAGGCGGAGCCCATTCCCCCAAGGGACAGGGACGTGGTGTGGGCTGGGCCTGGGAGTCGACAGCAGAAGTTCAATGTTCCCTCTCAGGGACAACACAGGGGCTCAGACCACAGAGGGACTGACTGTAACCGCCCGCTCAGGGCTGGAGACAAGATTAGGAAGCTCCGTCCCGGCCCTCGTGTTTGACACTTCACAGCACCACTCACCTTCCGCTTACTCACTGCTGGCTTTGTTTCTTATTTGGCTACCTTAGCGGGCTCTGTCACCCTCCGAAATAGACAGAGGTGGCCCCGGCATTGGGGCCTCCCTCCCGCACGCGCAGGCCGTCTCCTAGCATCTCACCTGGGCGCCCCAAGCACCAGCTCCCAGAGCCGCCAGGTCCTCACTGCATCTCCCAGCCACCTTCTCTGTCCACCCTTGTTCTCCCAAAAATGGGAAGGTGCGGAAAGAACGTGTCTCCCTCTCTGGGGAAATCCACGTGGGAGAGCAGACGTCCACACTGCGCGGCCCTCCCAGACGCCTTCGTCCCACGCTGCTAAATAACTCGCGTGTCCCACCCTGGAAGAACAGCGTCACTCTCTGAACTGTTTACAGGGCCTCAAGGGCACCACCGGGCACATACCTGCCTCGGACCCTGTAGGCCTGCGGAGCAATTTCGGGTACACATTTACGTACAGTCAACAGGCTCAAATCCCGCGGAAGAGCAAACAGAAGCCAGGGCTGCAGTGGCAGCAGAAGCGAAATGGACCATGCGGCTCCTAGCACGGACTCTGGCCTATGCCGCCATCCAGTGGCCAGTGTGGTGAGCTGCAACCTGGGCCACAGGCTGTGGGAAAGCCCTGGTGATTCTCCCCCTCCATCAGACACCCCTCTATCAGATCCCCCCCATCAGAATCTTCCATCAGATCCTCCTCCATCAGACTCTCTTCAACAGCCCCCTCCATCAGATCCCCTCTGTCATATCTCCCGCATCAGACCCTCCCCCATCAGACCCTCCTCCATCAGACCCTGCACTGCAGTGCAAGTCACAGGGATCCTGGGCCAGGAAAATTGGGGTCCCAAGTGGTGTCTGAATGTGAGAGCCCCGGGAACAGAGGACCGACCCCAGCAGCTTGAGGCCCAGCAGCCTTGGGGAGCCCCCAATCCATCTCTCCACACTGAGAGATACTCTGAGTTCTCAGGTCTGCACGGCCTCCTTCCCATTCCCCACAGCGAGCAGAGGGCGGCACGGACTTTACAGCCAGATGGGCTGGGTTTAACTTCCATCTCCTCCGCTGACCAGCTGTTTGACTTTAGAAAAGTTGCACACTGTCCCCGTTTCCTCAGCTGTGAAGTGAGAACCGCCATGTGTGAAAGGCTTATAATTAGGATTGTACAGGAAATGTCTGCAAAGTACACGCACGGCTCTCACACAGCCTGCCCCCTACACAGCCCAACTTAGTCTGTGAAGGGATCTTTTGAGGAGTCTCCAAGGCCCTGTAGTCTGGCCTCACAGGTTGTGCGCTGCACAACCCTGGGGGTGATATCTGCATTGGAGGGGAACTACAGATGTCCAAGGGCCACCCTGGGTCCCTCCCTTCTTCTTTCTGTTTCAATATACTTGGATTTCATGACTTAAGTCCTGCCAGCAGAAAAAGTACAGGATTGGAGGACTTAAACTACAAGAAATATGCAGACTGAGAATATTCCTACACAGCAGCTGTGACACAGAAGCATCCCAGAGCCCTCCCATTGAAGTTATGTGAATGCATGCACACACCCACATGCGCACATGTGCATTTTTCTGTTTCTTTCTCTCCCTCCCTCCTGAGACCGTCCTGGCTTTACTGATCCTCAGGGGTGTTTCTTCAGATAGATTGTGAATACTTCAGGGCAAGGACTCTACCTCATTCTTCTTGTCTTCCTAATGTCAGCATATGAACTGCGACTCAATAAACATTCCTTGGTTGGATGGATGGATGGATGGATGGTTGAGTGGATGGATGAATGGGTGGTTGGAGGGAGGAAGGGAGGGATGGATGGATGGATGGATAAATGGATGGATGAACAGATGGATAGTTGAGTTGGTGGGTGAATGGATGGATGAGTGGTTGTGTGGGTGAATGGGTGGAGGGATGTATGGATGGATGGATGGTTGAGTGGATGGTTGAATGGGTGGTTGGTGGGAGGGATGGATGGATGGATGGACGGATGAATGGATGGATAGTTGAGTTAGTGGGGGAATGGATGGATGAGTGGGTGTGTGGCTGAATGGATGGATGGATGGTTGGTTGAGTAGATGGTTGGATGGATGGATGGATGGGTAGATGGGTAGATGGAAGGACCAGGTCAGGGGCACCTCACAGCACACGTGCACTCACCACTCTCAGCACTGACTGTGGTTCCATTGTCTATCAGTTTGGGCATCCCGTTCCCCCACAAGATCACGTGCTCTGTGAGGGCAAGCTTTGGTCCCCCTCTCTCACCACTTGGTCCATAGCACCAAGCTCTGGGCCTGGTGCACTGTGAGTGCTCAGTAAGTATTTGTGGAAGAAGAAACTGGGGTGGGAGAGGTCAGAAGAGGGGAGAACACCTTTCTTTATTGCAGATAACACAAGTGAATGGAGATGGCATGTTTATTAAGATTATGTGGAAACTGTAGATGAAGTCTGAAAGATGGGGCTTTAAAATACGTGTCAACTACTTTATCTGAAATCCAAGAAGCCACACATCATGGGGTGCAACACCGGGGTTGATTGAATATTTCACTCTCTTTTTCAAGAAAGGCAAGGGTAAGGTCCTCAGCTGATATCAGAGCAGCTGGACGTGACTCAGGAAGAACCAGAGACACATTCCTGGTCTTCCCGAATGCCCAGCACGGCACCAGCTCTCGGCAGATGCTCAGCCAGTGAGTGATGGGAACCAAGGAAAATGGAGCGCCCAACACAGCCGGCCACGTTCCAGATCACGTGCAATGTATTCCACCTGATTAGAGTTTGTTATCCCCAATACCACACATTGCAATTCTTTGGAGACTCTGAGAACATCCAGTAACCATCACTCCTTCCCCAAATGTTCTGTGTCGATGACAGTTAGTTACAGCCAATGAAATCAATATCCTGAATTAAAAGCCAAGACCACATTATAACTCTAAGTTCATTGAAGAAAAACACTATACTTTCAGGTGTGAGTTATCAAATATAATTCTAATCCTTTTCAAATACAGCAAAAAGCATTACCTCTTAGCTTAGTATAATGGAGAAAATTCTAGACTGAAATACTTAGATTTAGACTCATTTTCCCATTAATTCATTTTGTGACCTTAAGTGAGCACATAACTCTCCCACCCCTCTGGTTTCATTGTGTAATGAGAGAACGTACCTCCCCCGTGTTGAGACCATATGAACAAATGCATGAAAACGCTTGAAAAATGTAAAAGAGTGATATGTGTATATATTATTTTATTTCTACTTATCTGAAAGATTTCCATATTAATGGAGTGCCTGTTTAGTCACTGTTGTGTACATAGAAACAATATCTTGGGATGTAGGAGAAAAGTTAAGGAGCATAATATATGTATCTACTAAAGACAGCATCAGCAATGTATTTATAAGACTGACCTATTTTTAAAAGAGCTGCAAGAACACTGCCCCGTGTCTCTGAAAACGTGAAACGTGGTGTGTTTGCCAGCAGGTGCGCTGGGTGATGGAAGCCAATAGAGCGTAAGCCTGGGTGGGGGTGGGTCACGTGGCAGGTTTGGGAGGTCTGGGTGGGGGTGGCTCAGGTGGCGGCAGAATCACATGTGTGCCAGGTCTGGGGATCCGTGTCTGGAGCTTGGGCACCCCACACCTCCAACGGCCCCCTCATCCACCTGGCCGGACCTCCAGGACGGCGGGCCTCCCGGGGCAGGTGAGGCTGTCATCCTCCTCCCCAGGGGCTCACCCAAGCATGGGCGCAGCGTGCCGATGGAGCAGACTTCTTGTCACTGCTTGATGGACCAAGAACTGAGCTTGACTCCCGGAGCCCTGCACGGGGAAGGAGGTCACTGGGTCAGCCTGCAGGAAAGGCGAAGTTCGCAGAGGAGCCCCAGGAGCACGGGTAGTGAGGGAACCAGCAACCAAAGCACTGACATCTGCGCTGACTGGACAGGGACAGGTCACGCCCAACATAAAAGGGCAGCAACTCCCGGAAGACGCAGAGGAAGGGGGCCAGGGGGCTGTGCCTGGTCTCGGCGAGCGCAGCTCCGGCACGACAGCCGTGGCTGCTGCAGACGCCTGAGCCCACGAGCATACCTGGGCCCCTGCACCTGTCCACAGAGAGCCCACGTGGAGCTGCTGCAGGTGCTGACCTATCAAGGCGGGGGCGGGGTGGGCACATGGCTGGCGGCTGATGGTCCTCGAAGAGCAGATTTTTGCAAGAACTTCAGAACCAGTTATAGACATTTTTTACTTTGGGAGACAGAAGCCTAGGAGGATGAGCAAAGATAAAAGGCAGTTTTCCCTTGGATGTTTTAATTTCCAGGAGAGGGGCCGTACAGCCTGACCTGGCTCCAACCCACCTGATTTTCTTAGAAATTTAGCAGGACAAGTGTTGGCCTTGTTCGTGGGGTTCACACTTTAAATACTAAGTAAGATTCTCTGGAATTCCTTTTAACTCTCCCCCAGGAGGTGACTGGCTCCAGCCCTGGCCCAGTCTGTGCTGGGGGGTTCTGGGGCCCGGAATGATGTGCATGTTAGTTAACAGGGGTCCCCGGAGGAGACGGGCTGAGATGAAGCTGATGCAAGCGTCCCTCTCACTCCCACAGAATCAGGTCTGAGGAGGGTGGCACTTGCTCTGATGAAGCCACCCAGCAAGGGCAGCATGAGCATGGAGGGACCTCTCGGAGAAGGGCGCTGCAGCCGGGGCGTTTACGGGTGGGGCCGGTGTCTGCCACACTTGGCTGAGGTTCAAAGATCTGGTATCTCAAGAGCACACAGAGCTGAGCACAGGGAAGGTGGCCTTGGCCGGGGCAGCCGCTTGCCCCCTTGCCTGGTGAGGAGGAAGGGCACATCGCAGGCCACTGCAGGGGCAGGCTGGTACTGACAGCGTCTCCTGACAGGGCTGGGATGGAGCCGGGCCCGTGAGGGGAAGGGTCTTCATGACCCAAACCCACTGGCCCCAGCCCAGAGACTAAACGGCACCAAAGTGAGGAGG